>JAADJF010000191.1:0-33042 GCA_012932015.1 Fusarium acutatum | reverse complement strand
AAGTTAGGGTTATACTAGTAGACATGCCTATTACTGTATTCTTTCTTACTAAATTATTCATTCAAGTTCCTCAACCGCTCACATTCACGCAAGCAGATCTTCATTCTGCCGCACTGACGCGGGGTAAGGCAACGACTCGGGAATATTAGTAACAGAAGTGGGCTTTCCTCCTCCCACTTTCGAGTTAGATAGATAATTCGGTTATCTCGGCGACACAAACCCCTCATCTAAGTCCCGGAAACACAACGGGAGATAACGTTTCAGAAGCTACAGTCGGAAATAAGCCAATCAGCAAAAATGGGGCCGTTGTGCTATCGTGATAATGCGGGGGGAGTCGTTGAGTGGCGTATTGTCCAAGGATGGGGACTGGCCAAAGGTGGGATGATGGTTCGTGATAACTGCAACTAGTCCGAGTGGCTGACTTTAGAGGTGAGGGGACTAGTTGAGCTGACTTTTTTGTTTCTCCCGTTTGTTGATTGAAGAATTGCCAAACCTAATCCTGTATTCATCTGTGCCAATTGACTTCTATCTCATTCATTATTCACATCGTTACAATGAAGGCTTCACAAGACGCTCTCCCATCACCGCCCCTATCTGACACCGACGAAAAGGCCCCAAAAACGCCAGTTGAATCCCTCGCAGCCCTGATAAAATCAACCTACAGAACCTCCGATATTAAATTCTACGTCAACGGCCGACCAGTGACCGTAAAGAACCCCAATCCGGATTGGGTTCTCCTCGATTGGATCCGAGCTCAAGGTTCCTTGAAGGGAACGAAATTGGGATGCGGAGAAGGAGGTTGTGGAGCGTGCACTGTTGTCCTCCAGACACTTGAAAATGGCCGCGTTAGACATCTTGCTGTGAATGCTTGTTTGTATCCGCTTGTTGGCGTTGATGGCAAGAGTCTCATCACTGTTGAGGGGCTGGGCACGGTGAAGAGGCCGCATCCACTTCAGGAGAGGATTGCTAAGATGCAGTAAGTTAAATCAAGGGTTGAGTGAAGGTACGAGACTAATTGGGGTAGTGGCACGCAATGCGGTTTCTGCACGCCGGGAATCGTCATGAGTTTGTATGCACTCATCAGAAACTCATACAGAGATGGCAAATTCCACTTGACCAACTCTGAAGTTGAGCTACAGGGCCATCTCGACGGAAACCTCTGTCGCTGTGTAAGCTGCCCCTAGAGAGCTACTTTGTTATCTGCTTACAGTGACTAGACCGGCTACAAACCCATCTTCGAAGCAGCACGAACCTTTATTACAGAAGACCTCAACGGAACGATCGCCGAGATCAACGGCAAGGAGACAATACCGGAGAAGACCACAGAAGACGACTATGCAACTGTTGCCCGTGAAGCTAACAAGACTGGGTCATGCGGCCGTCCTGGAGGCTGCTGTCGAGATAATCCTGATTCAAAAGGATGTGGCTCAACTGGTGTAGACGAATCGAACCCGAAGGGGATGGAAACACCGATCACAGCTCCCAGACCCCAAGAGACACCAAGTACACCACCAAAATCACCGGGTAAACCGGCATTCGGCGAGACATTCTTACCATACGACCCCTCAACAGAGCCCATCTTCCCTCCAGCGCTACGGAATTACGAACCTCAACCGATCTGCTACGGCGATGATCGGAGACTCTGGTTCCGGCCAACAAATCTCCAACAGTTAATTGACTTGAAGAGCGTGTATCTAGAGGCCAAGATCGTCGGGGGTGCAAGTGAGACGCAGATCGAAGTTCGCTTCAAGAAGAGAGCTTATCGTGTTTCCGTGTTTGCAGCAGACATCGCTGAGCTGAGCAGTTTCACAGTTGATCCCCTGCAGATGAAACAGGCCGAACTTGAATCGCTGAAGAGTATCAGTATACCTGGAAACCTGTCTCTGACCAAGGTCGAGGAGATGTGTACTGTCTTGTACGCCAAGCTAGGTCGACGAGCTTCAGCGCTAGAAGCCCTCCGAAAACAACTTCGGTACTTTGCAGGTCGACAGATCCGCAATGTCGCTAGCCTAGCAGGAAGTCTCGCTACAGCAAGTCCCATCTCTGACTCCGCACCCGTCCTCCTAGCAGCAGGCGCAAAGGTGAAGATCTATTCTCAAACTGGTGGGATAAGTGAGATTCCGTTATCTTCATGGTTTCTGTCGTATAGAACTACTGCACTTCCTGAAGATGGAGTCATAACAGAGATTTTGGTCCCGCTTCCGGGCGAGGAGATTGAGATCACGAAGGCGTATAAGCAGGCGAAGAGGAAGGATGATGATATTGCTATCGTGACTTCTGGGTTTAGGGTTAGGTTGGATGGGGATGGGGTTGTGGAGGATGCTACTTTTGCTGTTGGTGGTATGGCACCGACGACTGTAATGGCTGAGAAAGCGCAGAAGGCTGTCGTTGGGAAGAAATGGGCTGATATGAAGACCTTGGATGCCGTGATTGATGCGCTTTTGGAGCAGTTTCAGCTTTCTTTTGGTGTACCCGGCGGTATGGCTCATTATCGAAAAGGTCAGCTCATTCCCGGGAGCATCTTTTATATCTTTCTAACCATGCTACAGTTCTTACTATCTCCATGTTCTTCCGCTTCTGGCACGAAGTCGTTCACGACCTTGGTCTCGGCAAAGTTGATGCTGATCTCATTGAGGAGATTCACCGCGGCATCTCATCCGGCAATCGCGACAACTTCACTTCTTCTATGTTGAACAGAGGTACCAAAGAAGTCGGCCGTCCAATTCCCCATCTCTCTGCCGTCAAGCACTGCACCGGTGAAGCAGAATATGTTGATGACATGCCACGCCAACACAACGAACTCTTCGGAGCGCTGGTTATGTCCAAAGCAGCTCATGCTGAGATTCTCGGTGTCGATTACTCAGCCGCCCTGGAGATGCCTGGTGTAGTTGGCTATATCGACAAGGATAGCATCACGAAGGAGCAGAATACCTGGGGCCCTGTCGTCCTCGATGAACTCATCTTTGCAGATGGAAAGTCCAACTACTACGGTCAAGTCATCGGTATGATCTACGCCGAGACAGCGCTTCAAGCCCGTGCTGCTGCCGATGCAGTCACAGTAACATACAAGCGCTTGCCCCCGATCTTCACAATCGACGAAGCCATCAAAGCAAAGAGTTTCTTCAAACACGGCAAGGAACTTCGAAAGGGAGATGCTCTTAGTGGTTCCCTAGACGAGGCACTTAGCAAATGCGCTCATGTCCTCGAGGGCACCACCCGCATGGGCGGCCAAGAGCACTTCTACCTCGAAACCAACGCAGCCCTTGCAATTCCTCACATGGAAGACGGGTCAATGGAAGTATACATCTCGACACAAAACCTCATGGAGAACCAAGTCTTCACTGCGCAAGTCCTCGGCGTGCCTATGAACAGAGTAAACATGCGCGTCCGAAGAATGGGAGGTGCGTATGGAGGTAAAGAGTCGAGAACAACGGCTCTGTCGATGTATCTTGCTCTCGCGGCGCAGAAGACGGCGAGGCCTGTAAGGATGATGCTGAATCGCGATGAGGATATTGCGTTTAGTGGACAGCGACATCCGTTCCAGTCAAAGTGGAAAGTTGGTGTTGATGAGAAGGGTAAGATACAGGTTTTGGATATTGATATCTATAATAATGCGGGTGCTTCGTTGGATATGAGCGGCGCAGTCATGTAAGACACCCTTGGAAGTGATGGTATGAGGGGCTAACAGTGATAGGGACCGAGCATGTACGCACGTCGACAATTGCTATCATATTCCTCACGCTTGGATTCGTGGACATGTCTGCAAGACGAATACAGTCAGCAACACAGCTTTCAGAGGCTTCGGTGGTCCGCAGGGAATGTACATCACTGAGGCGATTATGTTCAACATCGCAGAGTCTCTGAACATGGATGTTGATGACCTTCGAATGCGGAACTTGTACGAAGTCGGTCAGCGAACACCTTTCTTGCAGGAGATCACAGATGACTTCCATGTACCTACCATGATGGAGCAACTGAGTTCCTCTTCCGAGTTTGAGAAGCGCAAGTCTGCCATCAAAGAGTTCAACGCCAATAATCGCTTCAAGAAGCGAGGTATCTCCAGGATCCCCACCAAGTTTGGCCTAAGGTAAGTCTCCCAACACACCTTAACAGTACTTTGCTGATAAAAGTAGCTTCGCAACGGCCCTCCATCTCAATCAAGCAGGAGCTTACGTCAAGATCTACGAAGACGGCTCCGTCCTTCTCCATCACGGCGGCACGGAAATGGGCCAAGGCCTCTACACCAAAATGACCCAAGTCGCCGCCGAAGAGCTCAACGTGAGCGTCGATTCAGTCTACAACAAGGAGTCCCAATCTGATCAAGTCGCCAATGCTTCGCCGACAGCTGCATCATCTGGTAGTGACATTAACGGCCAAGCTGTGAAGAATGCCTGCGATCAGATCAATGAGAGGCTGAAGCCGTATAGGGAGAAGTTTGGTAAGGATGCTAGCATGGCGGTTATTGCGCATGCGGCGTATAGGGATAGAGTTAATCTGGCGGCGAATGGGTTTTGGAAGATGCCGAGGATTGGGTATGAGTGGGGGAATTGGAAGGATCCTTTGCCTATGTGAGTGCGTTGATAAATGAGAGTGACACTCTGCTGACGTCGAGATTTAGGTACTATTACTTTACCCAAGGAGTGTAAGTTTAACTGTGTTATCTTTGTGGGGAGTTTTGCTAATGATGAGTTCAGGGCCATATCGGAGGTAGAGCTTGATACTCTCACTGGAGACTCGACAGTATTAAGAACAGATCTCATGATGGTACGTGAGGATCGAGACAAACTGCGCTTCAATGATGGCTAACACCTTCAGGATATCGGACGGTCTATCAACCCAGCAATGGACTACGGTCAAATAGAGGGTGCTTTCGTCCAAGGCCAAGGTCTCTTCACAATGGAAGAATCACTCTGGATGAAATCAGGCGAAATCTTCACCAAAGGCCCAGGAACATACAAAATCCCTGGTAAGCCTTCCTCTCATCCACCTAATTCCCCCATTTACTGACCCTTCCAGGTTTCTCCGACATCCCCCAAGTCTTCAACGTGAACACCCTCCAACACGACTCCCAAGGCAATCCCATCAATTGGTCAAAACTAGGCTCTATCCAAAGCAGCAAAGGTGTAGGCGAACCTCCTCTGTTCTTGGGCTGCGCTGTATTCTTCGCTTTGAGGGAAGCAGTCAAGTCTGCGAGGGAGATGAACGGTGTTACTGAACCTTTGGTGCTGGATGCTCCGTGTACGGCGGAGAAGTTGAGGTTAGCTGTTGCGGATGATCTTGTGAAAAGGGCAGTTGTTGAGAAGAAGAATGATGAGCAGGAGTTCTTTATCAGGATTGAGTCTTGATATGTAGATTGATCCTACGGGAATTATATAATGTACAGAGATTGAGGCTGACTCTCGTTGTTGATCATTCCATACCATCCACCGACTTGTAGATAGCTCTCCCCAACCAAGTGAAACTCATCACTTCCACTACAGCCAATCTCTCTCAGCACGAACGGAACCGAAGCCCCAACACAGATAAACACTTGATCTCCAATCTCTGCTTCTGCAGGCGCAAGTCCGAAATATCCAGTATCAGTAACAAAGCACCGCCGCAAATGACAAGCCTGGAGATTCCAGCGTATAGTATTCCCATAACTCGGCGGCCAACCCGCCGCAGCATAATAAAAAGGTATATCCCTGAAAGGCAGCACACCATCTCTCCTCTCAAGAGCCAATTTTCGTATTCTGTCTTCCCATTTAGAACCAAACCTGTACTCCTGATATGATTCTCGTGAGCCTCCAATGATGAAATCTGGTTTTGTGAAGTCATCGACAGCGTCTTCTTCTTCTTCTTCTTTCATGCTTGAGTCGTATAAATAGCGCGCAAGCCGAAGGAACCTGAAGAAGAATTCTGCTCGATGAGGAAACTTGACACCAGCGGAATCGGTTCCAGGGCGTGTTGATAGATCAATCCTGTTAACGAGACTATACCACTCCTTGGCAGGAAATGGTGTTTGGCCCGCGATGTAAGTTGACCCCAATTTCGAGATCTTTCCACATGTATATCCATGTCCATGCAACGCAGGTCTTTCTCTCTCGCCTGGCCTCCGCATCACGACTTGTGGTTTGTCAGGAACGGCCTGGGGCAACATCTCCTCCCAAAATTCTTCCATTCCCATAATAGCATCTGACTCGATAACATGTCGCTGAGGCTGGACATTCCAGTCTGGAACCCAAGACGGCAGGTTCTCTGTCCTCAAGTTCCCTTGAACAGCGCTCAAAAGGCTCCAACCGCAACTTGGTAATATAGACAGAGCGCAGTCCGTGTAGATTCTCGCTGGTGTATCTTGGTACCTTGGTATCAGATCAAGTGGCTTGTTGTGAGACTGGAGGATTGGGAGTAGACTGTAAATCTTGTCCCGTGGATCAGTTGCCTTGCAGTGTCGTGAATCAAGAAGAGCATAGAACATGAATATTTGAGCGTCCTCCACCGCAAGGTATTTGCTAGCTTTTGAGACCACGTATGGCAGTCGAAACTGCAGTCTCGTGTTGACGAGATAATGCTTGAAATTCTCCATTGCCGGCCATGGAATTTCTTTTTCTCCACAGTAAATTGTTTTCTCCGATGATAGGAAGACTTCTTGGATCACCCAGACTCTAGTGAACCAAGGCCGAAGGAAGAAATTCCGGAGTGCGTCCATTAAGGTATCGGATCTAGGAAAACTTAAGGAAGTATTATCGGGAGATGGGTCGTAGCACTCCATGATGAACTCGATGGCCAAGTCGCTATCGTCGGCAGATTTGCCGAGATAAACGATCACACCTGCGGCTTGAGAGTATATCTTTGACATGAGACTGACTTGGTGATTTCTCTCGTCTAAATTCGACTGATCTATAGCCAAGGCGTCAATCCAGAGAACCCGAAGCTTATCTTTATATCGAAGACGTTTCAAGGCGGAGAAGCAGTTGGAAGTTACTGAGAATTGCTGCGGAGTCTTGGAGCCTTGCGTGGTCATGTCGATCTTTTCTGTACTAGAAGCATCACCCCACGTATACGATAAAGCCTCATATTTTGGTGCGGCGTTAATAGGAACCGTTATTAGCTCACAGCAGACAGCTGTGTCGGTTCCGGGCAGCAGGTGGACAAGGCGAATGTGTGACGAACTAGGCAGTGGAGGTCCAGGATATGGCTGAGCCAGCTGAGTCTCCAATGTCTCCGACATGCTTGCGAGACGAGTTCGACTAGGTCGAATGTATTGGACCGGATTAGTGTCAAATGAGCTCTGAAATCGATTGCCAGATGACAAGCTTGATAGAAAGAATTCTTTGAGAAATGCATGCTGATTCTGAGTCGAATAATAAGTGCTGTTCTGAGTCTTGACCCAGATACTTAGCGCCGATGTACGGACCGTCCAATAGATAAGGTGGAAAAGCTCAGCTGGAAGCACGCCTGTGGCTGTGCAAGGCGTTTTTTTATTTATAGTGGGCTAGGTTTCTGATTCTGGGTCTAATATTGACCTATTTATTACCCGGTACGAGATATCGCAGTAGAGAATCCACCTAGTCTTACCGATGACTCTTAACCCCGCAGTAAGAAGACTATTTCTTACGATCAGATACTGGTTCAAGATTTTGGTAATTCTTTCAACTGTAAATTATACTTTAAAAGCAGTCATGATTGTGACTTATCACTTTTGTTGTATCGGGGATTACGATGCGAAAGATCTTGTTGAAGCCGTGACATGTCTGCTGCCCATAAGAGCAAATGATGCTGCAACAGTCTGTTCTCAATGAACTTGACATTGCCAACAGCGTATCTGCCTACTAATAAAGGAATGGCTTGTCTCATCCTGACTTAGATTCGCTACAAATATCCTTGGTGCTCCAACGCCTGAAGCTTATTGTAGTCTTCATTTCCCAAGTTCCTATCTACCTCGCATCTCATGGCTTGCGGGCGTTAATAAAGCGAAGGCGTATGTAGCTGTGCACTTTCTTATCTCCGAGAGCCTTTCGCATGTCCATCAGAAATAACTGATATTCATCTTTCGGCCACCCCAATATCTGCTGCCACGCCATGAGGGTATATCCTGCATTCTCTTAGAAGACTGAAGAGCGGAACCGATGACTTGCTTACCTTCAAGATCGTTTTCGATCGTTGCGCGAAGGAACTGGCCGACTTGACGTAACTTGGAGTCCTTGGCCCATCCGCCGACAGGAACCTTGGCGGTGTTAGATACAGAGGTTCGAAAGGACAATGTTTGAGAAAGACGATACCTTGAAGTCAGTAACTTGCAGGTCTACAAATCCAGCAGCAGCCAAAAGCTCCGCGTCCCCCTCAATCTCGCAAAAGCTACGACCAAAAGCTTTACTCGCCTCTCTGAAAAGCTTATTCTACGTCTGCACTGCCATCACATTGCTGGCTGTCTCATTGTCACTGAGGAAAGTTGGATTGACCTCAACAGATTCGACGAAGCCTCCAGGCTTGCAACAGCGGAACGCTTCTTTGAACAACGCGCCCCAATCAGCAATAGCGCCAATCAAGTAGCGCATATGAACAAAGTCAAAGGTGCCGTTGGACCAAGTCCAGTTAGTAGTTGCGTCCTCGAGTTCAAATCGGACATTTGGTGGTATCCAATCTGGTTGAATTGGGGAAAGATCTGTCCCAATGACCTCGGCGTTGGGATATTGGTCGGCAAAGTCGCTGTGAGACATTAGTGTTTGTATCGGCTCTACATGAGATACAAGGCTCATCCGTACATTGCCCATATACCTATTTAATCATCAGTTGCTTTCCTGTTGTGGCTGTTATCCGAGGCATCGCTTACCAGTCCCGGTTCCGATGCGATGTCAAGTACCTTCTGTATGTCGTTAGTTTAAGCAATACACTAGAATAAACATGGGAAACTGGCTTCCAAATCATCTGACGAAGGGACGAGCGAAAGCTTGCCGTCGAGAAGTAACATGAGGTAGTGATGGCTTGCTGACTTTCAGTAGGACGATCAGATGTCGGTTGCATAGAGTATTCCTTACGAGATGTCAATGGATTCCTTCTGCCTCTCATCATTTGGTGCGAAATATTCAGTCTCGTACTTGTCACTATTAAAAGTCCGACCCTGAAACTTTCGGTATTCGAGAATAGTTGAGGTGAGGGAAGCAGTCGAGCTTGCACTAGCGTGTTGCATTAGTGCCAATAGAACAGAAAGATATAGCACTTACAAATCTTCCCCTAGCGCCGAGTCATCGTCATCCTCTTCGTTCTCACCCAGAGGCTATATCGCTATCAGGCAATCATGAATCCAGATTCAAGCGGGGCACCGTACCTGTGCTGCAACGAAATCTTGGCCCCCTTGGCCAGACATCTCGGGAGGAGTTGATTCCGGAAGAATCTCTGTCGAGTTCCGTGGGCTTGTTTCACTGATGACTGCCGATACCGCGTCGGTTTTGTCCATGTTTTAGCAACTAAATCAGCACATAGGACTTGGTTCGTTGAACAGAACGTGGCGGAGTGAGAGTTGTCAGCCGTGGGCAGAGATAGAAATGGCGAACTGAAGCATTGCTGTAACCAACATCATGTGTTGGGGCTAGGCTTGTCCAGCATTACGCAGTAATCAGATCAGATTTGCATAGTACTCTCTTTTCTCGTCCCCATTCAGCAGAGCTACGCCAAGCGAGATGCGGGGGTAAGGTGGCACTATAGATTGTCGCATGGTGTTGCATTTGGGTTCTCCCTGGCTTAAGGCTTACAATCTCGATATTATAAATGATGCCGAAATGATTACTATAGCTATAATGCCACTGTTTTTCTTTTCTATTTAGACCACATAACGAGGGTACTACTGTCCAGAATTGACTTAACAACCGGACGCCTGGCTAAGATCTTCGTGCTATCATCAGGGCTAAGTCTTTTTGTCATTTAGGATCGAGGTCCCGAGTTTTCTTTCCCTAGCTCCTCTATTAAATAGGGTTGGAAAGCTCAGCTACGTTTATTATGGCTGTATAAAGCATTTTGCACTTTGCAGCCACTATCAATTGTCTGCTCCAGCTCATGACGTCGACAGGATGATGATACCCTTTATACCAGACAATTACTGCAATTTGCTAAATAAACCCCACTAGAATTTCAGTTTCTACGAAGCGTTTCAAATCTATTAGATAAGACTTGTTCAGACAATAAGTCGATATAAACATTCTCATCGAGCCATACTCATAAAAGCTTATCCGACACGTCTTATCGGACCAACGAACGCCCGTCGTGAGAGGCAGCCACGAAACTTATCTGTGCGACGAACCTTGACGAATTGAGGCGCAAGCCAGAATACGTGAGGCGTAGGGACCAAAAGAACGGCCAGAACGGTCCCGAACATGCAAAGAAAGAGGGCTGAACCATTATTGCATGGGACTATTGACGTTTAACTTGGGCCTTGTTCAGATTCTGATCGCTGCAAGGTTCCATTTCGCGGCGAATTGCAAGCGCTATGGGGTAAACGCTAAAAATAGGCTATTCTCATGCGCTTCTACGGCGGCTGACCGACATCTAAGAATTATTTAATACCCATTCTTGCAAGATTCTTCACTTAGAAATGACTCAAAATCTTAATATTGGGATGAATATCTTGAAATCTTAGTGATTGGATTGCTCCATCATAAATACAGTTCACTCAGGCATCGAGAACCAACAGCTCTATGAGCTTTAGCGCTGTGTTGTATTACCCCAAACATTCCTTACCACGATCTGACTGCGCCCCCAACATGACTCACTTCCCATGTCAAGGCATATTCGGTACCTTCCAAATAGAGTGTAGCAACCAAACTCACCTATAACTCTCAGCCCTACATACCGTGTGACTCACGCTTCATCTTTATATAACCCGCCTATCTACGGCAACTAATTTCCAGATCTTCATCAGTAATCATTATGGAAAAGGTACGCAAGACGTTCTTCGACCCTTTGGCTACGTCAAAGGGTCGGATAGCGGCATTATTACAAACTTTGCCTGTTGGCTCTGCGCATCCTTACAGCCCTGAGGGCATATTACTATGTCGAACCAAGAATGGTATCGAAGAGATTGATATCTCGAATTACAGCCAAGATTACTTCTTCAACTCTGTTGATTTAGGAGAGATGGGGGAGATTTTACTAAGACGGATGCAGGGTTTTAGGGAACATCTGTGTAAGAATGCATTGCACTCACGGAACCTGCCTCTTGCTAACAATTGATAGGCGTGTTTGATGACTTTCAGATCATGCAAGCCCCAGCAGCTACCTTCAAGATCCCCGTAGTTTCAGGCCAGATCACCATTCTGGCAGTCTCAGAACGTACACCTACGTACTACGACTTCTGCTTTGCAGATCAAGATTGCAACACCTGCTGCTGGTTGGAACGAACGACCTTTTCTGGAATCAAGCACAGCGGTGATCTTCTAAATAATCAGGATCTTCTGGACTATGTGAGGATAGACAATGATACACTGACGGAGAAGCCTATCTGTGTTTTCATCTCGGGATATACCAAGACACAGATCACGAGATTCTTGGGGACTCATCCTGCGCTGATGGTAGCGGATCACGTTGACAAGGTTAGTCGTTAGATTGCAATGTGAGGTAACGAAGCTAATGGGGCCCAGATCCTGTATATCATTCCTGTTCCCTTGGATAAGGCGACTATTGGAGATGCTACCATCTGCTGTCCTTTGGTCATCAAGCGTGATGAAGATTCCATTATCTGCTCTATTCTTCCCAAGGCGACGACTGATAGAAACATGATGTGTGACAGCAAGAAGCTCATCAGCCCTTGCTTCCCTGAAGCTATCAACAGCGCAGACTTCACTATCTCTGAACCTCTGCCTGCTGTAGCTGCAGAGGAGAAGAAGCCTGAGACGAGTGATGAGGTAGAAAGTGAAGTACAGATTTCGGATAAGAGGCGCGCTGTATTAACCACTAATGTTTCAAACATCCCGTCTTTCTTGACTGCTTCTGACGCACAGGTCATTCGCTTCAGCACTGGTATCGAGTTCATGGCTTCGGATGCAAACATCGACCAGGACGAGTCAGCAGTTGTTCTTCCCTGCATCTTCGGCTCTCAACTCCAAGGCCCAATGCTTCTATCCACTGGTAGCACTCCTTCCAATGTTCCTTTCAAGGACGAGAAGTCTCTTTGCGCTTACTACGAACAACTCGAGAGTATAGCTGTGGTTGTTGATGAGCGCATGACCGATAACGCGCGAAACTTGGCTTCCGGTCTACGGGTGAATACCCTGTTCATCGTGCAAATCAAGACCAAGGAGAAGCATGAGACAGAAGAACAAGTCTCGGCTGTGTTGAGTTCGGTGAACATCAATGCTGTAACGGCACTTGCGGGACCCCAGTCTTTGATCGTGGGCAATATCGGTGACAAGCTTTACTTCTATCGCGGTTTGGCTAATCACAAAATCTTGGATACGACAAAGCTGAACTTTGGAGCTGACATCACCAATGTTATCACCTCAAACAGCGTGGAATCGCTATTGGCTCCAAAGATTCCTCGACTGGTCAATCTCAGTGATGCAAACACTATTTATCTTCCCTACTCAGCCCGAGTCGTTCGTCCTCAAGACTTATCCGGTATCTTTGAGGGTCTCAGCATCGCCGAGATCAACACTATGCACGACGACATCACCGCCGCAGTTCCCCAACTCCAAACCCTCCTCAGCCAAAAGGATCTCCAGCAACTCTCAAAGACCCTCGTCGACACGCTTTCCGCCAAGATCGACAAGAAGATGGCCCCTCTTCGAAGCGAGTACATAGCCTTCATCACCGCCAACCTCCGCACCGATGATCAAGCCATTCTCAACAAGAAGAACAGGATGCTCGGTGATATACGAAAGGTCAACAAGGAGGTTCAGACTGCTCTTGAGCCTGTTATTACTAGTCTCGCGAATATGATCTCTGTTCAGACGACGTCGAAGAGAACGCATGATATGAAGAGGCTTGTGAGACAGGCGCAGATCCAGAATAATGTTGAAGCGACCAAGTCGATGACTTTTGAGAGTTTGACGGGGTTGTTGGAGAAGCATGCTGAGGAGATGGGGGTGATGTTGCTCAACATTGAGACAGTCCCTTATAAGGAGCTGCTGGCGAAGTTGAAGGGCACTACCATCGATGCCAAGTAAGTTTACGATACACGCCTACTTGAGAACTTGGTTACTAACATTACTAGGCCCTGCTGTGCACTCGACGATCGGATTCTTCATCTTGATGGCTTCGACGCCGGCATCATCATGGAACAATCCCAAAGCCAACACGCCGGCCCCCTCGTCAGCCAAGCTGGTCCTAACCATCCCATCCTCGCACTTCCCTACCTCAGCCAACAGCGCGGCGTCGGCTCAATGCTAGCATGGGTATGTTGGGATGAGTTCGTCAACCTCAAGAGTCCATACACAGTCCGCTGGATGGAGAAGTGCAACGAATCACACATTGCCGCGCTGAGAATCATGATGAGAGATACACTGAGCCAAGCTGTTGCTTCGCGGGAGTATAACTTTGAAGCGGGCAGTCCTGAGATTGGTCATTTGATGAGTTCTTTGCTTATGGCGGCTATGTCGAAGCTTGCTGCGATGAGGACAAGTGCTCCTGTGGTGTTGGATACGGCGGAGGATACGGTTACGAGGTTGATGAGAGGTCTTTTTGGTAATCTGATGACGATTGCGGGGTCGGGCGTGAGGCCTTTGAGTATGGTCTGGCAGCTCTTTGGGCTGAATCCTCAGTATGACGTTCCCGCCACGGATGCTGATTGGGTTTGGTACGAGAACGTCGTTGAGCTGTATCCCTACACTGGCTGGCCTTTGAAGACGTTCAACGACAATCTGCTCAAGCTTCTTGACAAGATCATCGTACGGGTCATTACCAAAAACGAGAACGTCGCGGAGATTAAGCAGAGCAAGGCCTATGACATGGTGCAGTTCTGCAAGCTTCGAAACATCCAGCTCGAGCACTGCAGAACCATCATCACTGTCTTTGAACGAATGCTCACCACGGATGGTATTGATATCGCAGCCGTTGCGGGACGACTTCAGGAGAATGTTCCAAGTGAGCTTGAGAAGCAGACCAAGGGCTACACGAGAATGATGCGGTATCTCGGGCATCTAGCCAGAGGCGGCGCAAGACGCCCTACAGATGATCTTGTCTACGGCAACGTGTACACCAAGCGCTCAGCTGCCTTCAAGGATCTCAAGATCGCAGTCGCACTAGCATGTCAAGACAAGGACTGGGATGTCGCAAAGGAAAGCTGCCAGGCTGTTCTTGACTTGCATACGGAGATCGCTGCCAAATGGCAGATTCAGCCAGACCAGCTAAAGGTGCAGAACATCCACTACTACCGCGAACTTATCGACGCAGATGTCTCCGAAGACGCAGATCAAGAAGTCAAGAACCGCACGAGAAAGATCGTCGGGCGCATCATGGACGATGCAGAGAAGAAGCGCATCCCATGGCAAGTTGGCAACGACGCAGCCAAGAACAACATCGAGCCTCTTGACGAGCAGTTCCTCGAGCAAGTCCTCACTGGAACACGTCCTGAAGCTGAGACCAAGGCTGTGGTCGAAGTTGTTAAGGGGGAAGTTGTTGAAGAGGAGAGCTTTGCAACGTACAAGAGTTCTTTAGCGCCTGCATTTGTTTCGACGATGGAGAGGGCGCTATCAGCCGAGGATGTCTGCGCGATAACCAAGATTCCTGAGTCTGCGATGAGGGTGTTTATTAAGGCGCTTAACCCTGAGTTTGAGTGGGATGATTTGGCGCAGCAGTTTAAGATTGTGGTATTGAGTTTGTTGCGGGAACGTTCTGGGCGGGTAGAGAGTAGACCTGCAGCTAGGATGTTGAGACTACGGTGAATGGATAGGTAATGATGTGATTGAGATCTAGTCTAGTGTTATTGGTCTTGGTAAATCAGGCTTTCTTATGTATAGCGCGCTCTAATGGAATAATATCTAAAGTTTCTCTGCTCGGGAGTTCCTAATTGTCTTATCAACTATTCTCATTGCTCGGAGACATTCCTCGTCTCTGTAACGTGGCGCGATGATTTGGATTGCTGTTGGGGCACCGTCTGTGGCCTCGGGAATATCTGACATTTGTTAGCTACAATAAAATAGTCTTGATATGGTAAAACCTACAATCAGGGTCGAATGGGGCCTTGGCCTTGACGTGCTCGGAATCTTCAAACTTGGAAGAGTTGCCAAAGGGAATAATACCAGCAGGGAACTGTCATCTTGTTAGCAAGTCCATCTTTGCGTGGTACGGTCATGTTAACTTACATCCAAGACGTTCCACATAAGGGTATAAATAGGTACACCATAAGTATCATGAGGAATAGCCGTGGTAACAGCTCCAGGAGCAAGAATAACATCAAGCTTGTTATCACGATACGTCTCCTGCCAAGCCTTGAGGTACTCAAAACGAACCTCATTTAGACGAGACAACTTTGTAGGTGTGTCCAGGTCCGGAGGAACAGGGAAGTTTCCGTTTGCAAAAGGATGAACAGCAATAGCCACAGAGTTAACAAGCGGCTCACCAATCTCTCGAGAGACAGTATCAAGATCAGGACCCATGATACTAAATAACTGGAATCCGATTCTTGCGCCAAGACCAGCATTTCGCTTAGGATCTTGAGAAAGATAAACGAGCTTATGGCCTGCGTTCTCAAGCGCAGAAGCAGCCTTTGCTAAAGCGCGTCGAACGGGTGGATGAAGAGGATATTCAGGATCTTCAGCCATGACACCAATAGTAAGCTTAGTATCCGCCTCGCCAAGATCTCTCCATGGAATATCTGCAACAGTGGGGTCATAGTTCCAAGGTCGTTGAGCAAGAGTGATCTTCATGAAGAGCTCAAGATCTTCGATGGAGTTTGCCATGGGACCACCGACTGGGGCAATACCAGGGAGATGATCCTTGGGAAATGGATATTCCGATTGGCCTCCGAAGGGAACGCGTTCAGAAGTCGGTTTGAAACCGTAGATACCGCAGCATAGAGAGGGAATGCGGATGGAGCCGGCGATGTCACTGCCGACGCCGAGGGGAGATCCCCTAAAGGCGACGAGAGCGCCTTCACCGCCGGTTGAACCACCGGCTGTGAGGCTGGTGTTGTGAGGGTTGAGCGTTCTTCCAAAGATGTTGTTCTCTGAATCTGCTGTCTACAGGGTGTTAGAGCGTACAGTCGCTGTAGCATATGGTATAGCTTACCATCATTGTCTGGGGCAGGTTTGTCTTGCAGTACAAAACAGCTCCGGCATCGAGCAACAAGTCCACGAGTGCAGAGTTGTGATCAGGCATTGGTTGACGAAGAAACTCGACATATCCAACGGTGGCATGATGGCCTTTAACGCGATATGAGTCCTGGTTTATTAATAGAGATTTTAGTGTTGGAGTTGCTGTTGCATACCTTGAGACTAATGGGCAATCCGTGTAGTGGACCAGCCAACTTTCCAGTTGTCTTTAATTGCTCATCAAGTTCCTTAGCTCTTTGAATGCCCTCCTTGAACATGATCTCAGTCAAACACGATGTCTACTTCTGTTAGTACAAGTTCCAACCGTTGTCTTAGTGTTACATACCAATTGCTGAGCGAGACTTGCACGCTTGGAAAACGCCACAGTAACTTCCTCTGAAGAGAGTTCTTGAGAACGTATCTTGCTCAACAACTCAGCAGCAGTATACCTCTCCGTGATAACAATCTCCTTCTCCGTCAAGAGTCCAGATCTATGAACGGCCTTTGACTCAATAAGCTTGCTCCCATTACCATCTCCAGTATTCTTCAGTCCCTGGAGTTGTTTCTCTGGGAGGAGCCATTCTGTCGGTACAGCATCACGCTGCTTCTCGCGGTGCTGAGCAGCAATGGTCTTCCAGTTGGTGGTAGTAGCAGGCATGGTGAATGATGTGAGGGTGATGAGATTTGCTGGAGAAGCTTTCTGGTCTCCGCATTGGTTTTAATGAGGAAAGAGAGCAGACAACGGAGCTCCGGAGGTTCTAGATCCTCTTAATCTTCCCCACAATGCGGATAGACTACCCCATACTGCAAGCCGAGATAGCGTCGCCGCGAGATTTGGAGGGGGTTGTTTTAGCTCCGCGGCGCATGTAATGCCCCATTTTGGCAGTTGGAGCCGCCGATGTATCGGCAAATTCATGCGATACGGAAACAGGGTCTGATCTGCATTGTCAATCCTTAGTATCATCGGTATCATTTCCGTAGCAGTCGCCGTATCAATCAGCGTATCAAGCAAAAAATGATTTGTAAAGATAAAAGATGCCCTGGTCTTCCATATCAAGTATACTAGGTTTCAGCAAGATCAGATCTCAGATCTAACACTCCCTGCCCACTCCCCGGTCCATCACCTTCGGAATGACTTCTCACGTTCCATCCCCCGGAAACGACTTCTCTCCTTCCGAAGCCGATATCCCAACAATGCGTATGCCCCATCTCGAGTTCATCTACCGCATCGTTGCCGAGATGGACAAAGAGGGGGTTACCGAGATTGCAGGCATCGACGGCACCTCCAAGAGCAGAGTTGTCCTGCCCATCCAAGGAGGGCAAGTAAATGGTCCTCAGATTAGAGGAATCATCGTTGACAAGAGCGGTGCCGACTGGGCCGAAGTCATTAACCCCAATAAGGTGAATACTTTGCAGAAAAAGAGAAAAGCTTATCGTCGATTAGCTAGCTAACAGGGGTATAGTCTCTTGTTCGGTTAAACGCCATGTACACGCTGCGGACTCATGATAACGTACATATCCTTGTTAAAGCACAGGGCATCTATCGTACTGGACCTGGAGTCGAGGAGCAGGTGGGAGAGCGGGATACCGTTACGCAAGATGAGATGGAGTATTTTACGCACATTAAGTTTGAGGCCCCTGGTGATAGTTCCTACGGCTGGTTGAACAGCGTTGTTGCTATTGGGGTCATGATCATGTCGGAGGGGAGACCGATTATTGACTGCTATCGGTTGACTAATTTCCCTGGAAAGAGAGCTGCAAACTTGTAGATAGATGAAGTGTTGATAGTTGATATAATAACATAAAGTTCCACATTGCATCTTTGAGCTGCAGATTCCATGTGGGGTTGGTTGATCCGGGAATAACTACTTTTCATACATAGTGTGACTGCACGACGTAATGATCTCCTTGGGCTGGGTGAGGCTGAGTCTAAAACGCTACCGAGTAAAGGCGTCACACGCCCTAGCTAAGTACGACACAGCCAATTGGACGGCGGCTGTTTGACTACGGAAAACTGTATTTTAAGCCCGTTCACTCTAAAAATGAAACTTGACAGAAACTTGAGTTTCGAGATGAATGAGAGTATGAGTAAATTGATGATACCTAAACTAAGAAGACCGCGAGCTAACAAGTCCCAACATCGTCCACACATTCCTGTCACGAAGTCATTAATCCATCGTAAAGTCCTGTCAAATACGCGACCGCTTCTCGACGAGTTTCCAATAGCGAGATGCTAAAGTAGTACGAATCTTCTTGCCGTAAATAATCATGGGCACAAAGAGAGAGCCAATCGCGAATGCAATGCAGCCACTGATGATGAACATGTTGGTAAGACCCATGGATGTCATCCAAGGAACAATGGCAAAAGTGACACCGACGGACACAGCGTTTCGCAAGAAAGCAATACCGATGAAGGCTTCAGCGACAAGCTCGCGGTAAGTATCGATGATGAGAGTGAAGGTGATGTCGCCGTTAGCACCGAGGCCAAAGGCAAAGAATGCTCCACCGAGGGAGGGATAAATCCAGTGCATGCCCTAAAGGATGTTAGTGAAAGATGCTAAGATCAAGGAAGTTGACTTACGCGAGCAGCTGTAGCGCCAAACATGATGATTCCACCAGCCATGAAGATTGTAGGAATGACAAGAGGATACAGTCGCATCTCAGGCTCGTAGACCCCACCATTGCGTCGTGCAAGTCGAACAACAGTCCAGTCCGCAAGAGGTCCTCCATAGATACTTCCAAAGATGTTGCCCACAAACGGACCAAGAGCCATGTACCCAATACCAGCGGTAGTGAAGTTATAGGGAGGAGCAGAGAAGACAATGGAGATGATTTGCATGAAAATGACAAGCCAGCAGACTCCTGAAGCAAACTGCAGAGCAGTGAACATGACGTGGGGAAGGGTGATGACATGGAATGGCATCATGAACAAGCGAGGAAGAGATTCGCTGGTCGTGGTGGTCAAACGCATGCACTGACGGTAAGAGTTCATGGGGATGGTAGGATCGGTATGAGTAGCGACAGTGACAAGATCATCGCCGACCTTGTTCTTGGGGTCGATGTCTTTCTCAGTAGGGTTATGCTCTGAACCAGCGTCATCGTTCTCTGCCTCACCGACCGAGACGGGGATGTACTTTGTCTCCTCAAAGGCAAAGATGAAGACGACGAAGAGAACAGTAAGGCAGATGGACAAGGTGTAGTAAGACCAGCGCCAGCCTTGGTTGGCAGCTTGTGTGCCAGCGGCCATGGGGGCGAGAAAAGAACCGACCATGACAGCGGTGAAGTAGACAGCATTAGCAGATCCACGATGATGAACAAAGAAGAGGTCAGAGATCTACGTCCATCAGCAAACGACCTGAATCTTGAGAGACATAGACTTACAGTCATCTGAACAGCCGTTTCGTTGATAGCACCACCAAGACCAGTGATAACCATGGTGACAATCAACTCAGGATAGCTCTGCATTCTCGAAGTCCACCACGAGACACCAGCAAGAACAGCAGTAGAGATGATGTACGCAGAGCGACGTCCATACTTGATAGCGAGGGGTATGAAGAACAAACAACCCATGGCTAGACCAGCTAGCTGGGCGGATTGGGCATTGGTCAACTGCTGAATGCTAACGCCCATGTCAACAGTCATCTGCTGCCAAAAGACAGTCTGGATGGAGACATTGGTGAAGGCAGCGACCGTGACGGCGATCGACAGCCCAAAGTTGAAGAGCTTTCGCCATGCAGGCCAATTCTAAATGCGTTAATACAAAGTTTAAGGATTAGTGAGAGAAAATGCTCACAAGAGGCTCATTGGGATCCTTGGAGGGCGTTGGCTGAAGAACGAAGCGCGACGCGTCGGTAGCTGACTCTGCTATAAATCAATCAGTGGAATTGTCGATGATGAGGCAGGTTATGGTGTTTTACCCAAGATCAGGCGGGCCTCTCCCGGGATGGGGACGCTATTGGTGGAGGTCATGATGGGACTTGGGCTCGCTTGAAGAATTGAAAATGGGGAAGAAAGTGGAGGTTGAAGCTGGACTGAATCGTATGATGAGAGGCAAGCACAGGGACTATATATCCCCTTCAAATCTCAGCCCGGTCCGTGATATCACAAAAAGGTAGTGTAGGTAGTGTACAGCCACCAACATGCAATGCACTGAGTCTTGTTCTGCACGAGACAGACTTGATACGGTGGCCGTCGGCCGTTGTCTCTCCAAACTCAACATCGGCAGTGCGTGTCAACAGTGTATAGGGAGTCAAGGATCTGTGTGTTGTACCGCGATTAGCTCAATCTCCCGCTATCTACCTCTGACAATCCCTGTCTAGGTGGTATCTGCAAATCACGAGCAGAGCCCATCTCCCCGCATTCTGCTTGTTCCCACATACGAGAGAAAAAAATAACTTCGTGTGCGGCGATAACAAAATGTTCCCGGCCCGTTGGACGATCTAAACTGCTTTAGGGAGATACACGCGCGGCGCCTCTTTCACCCCTTTTCGTCTATAAACTTCCATCCCCAGCCCCGCAAAGTCAGAATATCGCCTCCTTTCGTACACCCAACAATCCCTGAGCCCCAACCCAAGACCAGATCTAAAAGACATTGTACTATGGCCCGATCTCGCGGAGGATGCATGAACTGTAAAGCCCGCAAGCGAAAATGCGACCAGGCTCGCCCGGAGTGCCACGCTTGCTCCCAAAGGGGCATAAGGTGCCAGGGTTACTCAACTCCCCTCCGCTGGGTCAATGGCGTCGCTTCTAGAGGTAGATTTGCCGGCGCTTCTGTGCCCGACGCGTCATTGGTCGCGCCTCAAGGGCCTGAGAGCAATCAGGACCTCACATCGATGGATTCCGAGACTTCCTCTGCTCCTAGACACGATACGTCGAGTCCTGCGTCGGGCTCAATCTCGTCGTCTGCCTTTTCACCCCAGACCATTGGCGTGCCGTCAGCAGACGCTCAAGACCCGCGATTTCAGAGATGTATGCTGTCATCCATTCACTTACTCCTCATTTTGATACCCGAGGTAGTTCATTGTAGTTGATGCTAATGTTCCGCTAGTTATGAACAATGGCCTCAATCGGTTGTACTCTACGGAAGCGAGCTCATGGATCAAGCCCTTCTTTGAGCAGATGGCTTATCAGAGCCCGGCGCTGGTCATGATCGCTGGTGCGATACAGCTCTACATGGATGATGGAAATCGGGGCATGTCTGTCAAGTCGATGGAATACACCGACCTGGCGCTGCAGACGTTCCGACAAGAGCTTTCCGCTCGGTATGAGCGAATGCACCTCGCGACGATATGCGCTGGCTTGCTAGTCTGTTCGCTCTGTGTACGTGTTCCCTTCCCTGCTTATTCCCGGCGCGAGTCTCGGAAATTAACACCGTGCAGCTACTGCAGACCCAACCGTGGACAATGTACCTCGAGCTCATTGTCGACGTCTACGACCTCAGGACCAAGCTCAGCACCGTTGGTCAAATTTCCAATGATCTCCATACCCAGCATCTTCTCGAAGTTCTTGGTGTCATGGATCTTCCCTCCAGCGTTATCGGTCGAGTAAATCCTTCCATCGGCGTCTGGAAACTCTTCCGTCGTCTTCAAGATGATCGCGATGAAGGCCGAGCGACCGGCGTAGAAGTCGTATCCGGCATACCCCGCTCTCTCCTGGATATCTTTGCTAGTATCATGGACAATGACCCAGAGTATACCGAGACGCGCTTTTGGGACTGGCCGGGACAGGTAGGTGAGTCGCTGCAGTGCCACTACTGGGAATGCTGGCGCTTGGCAGGCATACTGGAAATCCGTCGTCGGCAAAGAATGGAGCGAAAGGCACGAGGGCTGCCTGACCGAGAGGACGGCACGTCGAGGAAAGGACCAGATACAGAGGTCGTTCTATGCCGTCTCATCTCATCGATAGATGCCCTGCAAAAGGCCTTTGAAGAACCTCGCAACCAACACCTCCTCGTCCACAACGGTCTTCCATATGCAGTTGTCAACGCAGGTCTAGAAGTCCCTCTCCTCAAACAACATCCAACCTGGAAAGCAACCCTCGACGATGTCAGGAAGTCCTTACTTGGCACAGATTCCTTTGATCTAATCAATACTATTTTCGAAATGCTCGATGAGGCGTGGGCGAACGGGACAAATACTTTTGACATTGAGAGCGAAGCACGCTCCAGGAATCTTGAACTTGCTATTTTTTAAAGGGCATTGCGAATAATCGGCGCATGATACACTCAAACTTATGACTCTCTTCTGTACTATGGACTACTATTTATCGCTTGAAATAAATGACGCAACTCGCTGGATGAGAGACTTTGTATACTCCGTGCTAGGCGCCGAGTAGTCAACAGTGTAGAAAGACACAGACGCCTTGCCATTCTCAACGACGTATGTCTCACCGGGGAGAGAGCAGTCACCGTTGATGCAAGTATTCACACCAGCGGCGTAAGGCTTGATGTTGGCCCAAGTAAACGTGCCCTTCTCTTTGTCGAGGACAGCTTCATTGACGTGAGCGTTTCCAGTAAATCGTGTCTGAACGAAATCCGGATTCTGGTTCTTCTTTGTCAAGACGGGGAGATTGACGTTGACACCGTAGCCGAGGGGGAGGAGAGGGCCGTTCTTGGGGGATGTGGCGATGAAGTTCTCGACGAACTTGACGGAGGCTTGAGCGGCCCACGTAGCAGGGTTAGTTCGGTTTTTGACTTCAAAGTAAGGGACTTCTTGGTTGCTTGCTGAAATGGCGATAGCAGGAATTCCGCGGTTGGTAGCGGCGTATCTATACGTCGTCAGTTCGGACATTTTCCCGTTGGGTTGGTGGATACTCACGCAGCGCCAGCAGTCCCAGATAGAGTCCACACAAAACCTCCCAAGTTGGTTCCGTAGTTAGGTCCAGTAACGACAAGATCAGGAACACTAAAGTTGGCAAACTTGGGGAGGACGTAGTCCAGAGCGACGAAGGTGCAGGCAGCGGGTGTGCCATTGTAGTACCAGATCTGGCTGTCCTTTGGATCGTGTCCAACCTACGTCATGTCAGAGGCCAACTCGAAGAGTGAAGTTTGAGAGAACGTACTGAAGGTGCACCCTTGGGAATCAAGTCATACTGCGATGGGGCAGTCAAGTTTCCTTCAGTGGTGAAGTCAGAAGTGCCGCCTTTGCCACTCTGCTTTGTCGCAGGGGCAACAAGCCAAACTGCAGGCATGTTAGCATTGTTTCTCGTTCTTATGCAGAGGGAGCCTACCATTATGACCCTTCTCCTTGAAAATGCGATACATCTCACGCAAGTTCCCAGAACCAAATCCATCGTCATTTCCCAACAGAATATTCAAGGCATTAGCACCCGAAGAGAGCAGAGCTGCTCCAACAATGAAGGAAGACAAACGCATTGTCACAAAGGTCCAGGGTATGCTGTTGATGTCGTAGTAACGCCAAGTGCCGAAACGAGAGAAGACGTGCCCCGAAACAATCAATTGAGCGATGTCGACGATCTTTTATCTAAACAAAGTCAACGGAGAGCGGCCATGTCCGTTATCGCATTGCCAAGCCTTCAAAAGTTCCCTTGTCTATCATTATAGTATCTATCACTCGCGTGCTCTCCTTCCAAAAGTAGACAAGGTGAGCAGACGATAGATCTGGCTCTTGATACTGCACTAACATCCCTTGTGATATCTTGGTAGGGGATGAGATAATCAGCTAGCGTAGCTTATCTATCGCACGCGGGGTTGCGAACCAACCATGTGATAGACAAGGCTACTCGGATATTACGGCGACAAAAGATCCTGGTTTCTCAGTAGAGGAACAATAATTGTCCGTTAAAGTTTGATATGCTTATTAGCTAGCTTGCAGAAGACTAAAGATCATGGCGCCAACACCAAGGAAGACAGCAGCCCCCAAACCTCCAGCTCGCGACGCCAAGTTCTCATCTTCTTCTTGCTCACCCTCTTCCAGCTTCAACTGGGGCTTTCGACTGCCCGGAACAACCTGGTCCGGGGCAATACATATCAGCCTAGACATACCAGACGCTGAAAATAGTAGCGGGACGGTCTGCTGAACCCTCAAATCATACATATTGAAATCTTTCCGGTCCTCATCACCGATAAGCCCAGTCCACAACCCAGTGCCAAAAGTTATATAATCTTTTGGCAGATCAATATATGGCATCTTATCTATCGAACAACGCGCTGCGGCTGAGGAGAAATTCCGTGGTTCGCTGAAGGGGAAAACAGTTAGCGTATATAGTTATACATCCGAGACTAGTTCAGAAATACTTACTTTGACTCATAAAAATGTAGTCCCTGCATTCGTCGCTGAGATTCGGAGACACCAAACTCGCACATTTAGTAGTACGCTCTCCAACAGCATGCGTTGAATTCTCGAATTCCCCGATGCATTTCTCGCTAATGACGCCTTTGCACGAGTGGTTTGCATACGGTGTGTTGTCAGGAGCATCCATATCCGGGGGGTTCTCGGAGGTCCTGTTTAAAGCTTTCAACATAGACGAGCAGACCCGTACATCTTTCCCGTCTGAATATCTCGAGTCTACATATGTTTTGGGAACGCTTATAAAAACACTGAGCTCTTGACTCGTATCGACGCCTCCAAATGCGAGGTATGGTGCGCGTCTCTCGGTTACAGCGGCGGTTATGTACCATGGCAAAGATTGTCCTGTGAATCTGGTACGCGCTGTGCGTGTTGAGTTGTAGAGCAAGTAGCCCTCGTGAACGCGTTGGATCTCGGTGGGGCAGCCTTTGGGCAGCGAGGAATTCTGCGCAAGACATATTCCTGCCAGGTGGAGGAAGATGACAGCGAATATTCGAAACATTTTGTGGGTAATGATAAAGTGGCGACAGTAAATCTAAGCATGAGGAGCCTTGTTAAGGGGAATGGAAAGATAGATATACCCTTCATGCTTTTGGCCCCCCATTTTACATGACTTCATTGCAGTCCTCGGCGTTTGCCTGCTTAGCTATGCCAAGTAATTCTTTAAGCTTATTCGCTAGCCTGATTATGCTACAGTCTACAGAAGACTAAATATCATAACGCAAACACTAAGGAAAACAGCCCCCAAACCTCCAACTTGCGACGCCGTGTTCTCATCCTCTTCCTCTTCCTCGGTTTCTTCTAGCTTCAGCTCGGGTTTGCGACTACCCCGAACAACCTTGTTCGGGGCAATACATACCAACTTGGTATCAGCAACACCATTGCTCGATACCATCATGAACATTGGAATAGTCTGCTGGACTCTGAGATCATACATTTCAAAATCGTCGGTGTCCATATCACCGTCATAACCTGACGAGATATAGGTCCCATACGTCTTGTGATCATCAGGAATATCGAGATATGGCATCTTGTCGAGCGAACACCGCGCCGTGGAGAAATTGCGCGGCGGGACTAAACGTAAGTAAACAGTTAGCTAACTATAGTCAAACATTAGAGGAGGTACAAAAATTACACAGCATTGAGGAATCAAGGTGCTTCAAGCATTTTTGGCTAAGGTCAAAGTCCCGGTAGCCCGGACAATCTCTACCAGTACCCAGCGGAAGAGTCAAGTTCTCAAACTCCTCGATACATTCGTCACTCATGACCCCCTTGCACGACTCATCCGCATCATCTGGGTTCTCAGAGGTTTTGTTGAGCCCTTTGAGCATGTATGGACATACCTCGACGTTCTTGCCGTCGAGAGATCCAACGAGTTTTCGGGGAACACTTATAAATGCCTGGAGCCACTCCAAGGAACGGCGTTTGTTGCGCTCATCAGTCACAGCAGTGCTGATATACCATGGATCGTCTTGGCCCTTGAATTTGACGGGCAGCGTGCCTGATGCGTTGAAGGTTATGCCTTTGTCGAAGTCTTGAATTTCTTTAGGGCAGTGTTCCGGTAGTGAGGAATTCTGGGCGAGGCATGTTCCCAAAAGGTATAGCCATATAAAAGCGAGCATTTTTAGCATTCTGTACAGCAATGCCAGACTGATAATAAACTAGACTCGTTCGTCATCTAAAGATGAAACCGCATGATAAATATTTTGTATTTTGGCCCCCAAATACATGACTTCATCGCAGTCCCGGAGTTTACCTAATTAAGAATCCTTCACAATGCAAATCCCCTGCTCAGCGCGTTATCAAAGCGCCAAGGCGGCGCAAACTGAGCCAAGACGGGCTAATTGGTGATCATCGCTTAAAATCTCCGGTATTTTTTAAATGGATTGACGTATTGCTACATATCAGCTTTGACGAATGGCTGTTTGTTCGCAATCTGTGACAAAGGGTCACAATTGGGGGCCATTCATACCTTGAATATGCAGTGTTGTTGAGCTGGGACTTTTCTTTGGCTCTGATATGTTGGTCGGCTAGAAACTCTGGGGTTGGTTGAACATATCGAAGTCGGTGTATCGGCCTTCCTGCAGGAGCTCATTCGTCCTAGTTGTGAAATCTTCTGACTCAATGTCCAGCGTTTGTGGTATGATGGGTAAATTTCTCTTCACTAGTCCAAGAGAATGTTCCAGCAAGAACCTGACCATCCATCCATCTAACTTGTGGCTTTCCGTCGACAGCAGACAGAGCTTTTGGAAACTCATCAGTCTGTTTATCTAGAACATGTCAGCAGTATAAAGAGGCCATCAGAACTTGATCTCACCATGGCTTCTGTGGCTGGCCAGTACTGTCGAAGTTCAATCAGCGACTCAAAATTCGTGTTCAATTCCTGTCGCGCTTTCGGGATATCCTCCGGCTCCCCTAACAAAAGTGTGTGTAATAGAACAGCAGACGCCACGGTAGTCATATGTCCAACAGTCGGGTAGTTCTGCTGACATCCACTCATTTGCCGGGAGGTATGTAATAAACTGCTGAAAGACGAAGCGTGAGATTTGCAAAGCGCGACGTGATCTTCCTGGCCCATGTATGATTGCTCCTTGGTCTCGAGGGAGTTGAAGTATACCAGTGCGGAGAGGTGGTGGAATACGAGGTGAAGAGCGAGGAAATGTCCTCCTAGATCGTTCTGTTGGTGGCTGTAGATATTCTGTATCGTCATCTGCATGTTCCCTGGCAGATTGGCCTTCCATGATTCGAGCTTCTGACCGATGAGTTTGATGGCATCACATTTGACCTTCGGTACCATATCTCCCTTGGCCATAGCGCGGTTCAAGCCTTGAATTTGACCAAAGTGTTGGATCAAGGTCACCATATGCGCAAAGATACCGGGAGTTCGACGGGAAATTTGGACTAAGGGCGAGGGGCTGAGGCGTTTGAAGGAGTTTCATCGATGGGCAGAGGAGATGAATCAGGGCAGTGAGGATTATCCAAGTGCCGGGGTATTCCAAGACCAGAAGAGCACCAGCGATCTAGTGTGTAAAGTGACCACCAAGTTCTAAGAGCTGTCTCACTCGCAATACTTGGGACATCCCCCAAAAAGTTAAGTTGAAGAACCTCAGCCATACCAATCGCAATTCCTGCAAGGCATCAGTAAAACTCGCAGCTTGTAGATCTATATCCACAAGGCAATATACTTACGGAGGAATAGTGTCTCTGAAGAAGTATGGCAGTTCCCTGCACTAAGAAGTGATAAAAGGATACACGTCTGCACATTCTCAATACACACATTCTCAAGATCTGTCTGCACCAACCTCTTTGCCTCTTTCGTCATCAAAGTCTCCAAGGCGAGATGCTCAGACTTGGATGAGAACTTTGAGCCTAGAGCACATATAGAATAGAGCAAGGCATCTCCAATTTCTTTATCGCGAAGTTGTCTCCTAAGCGTTTCTTGGTGGAAAATACTATGGGCTCGGCCGTCAAGATGCGTCAGATAAGACTCCACAAACTCAATAGCCAACTCATCAGGGAGTAGTTTGTGGTTTTCTTTGGGTGCAGATATAGTGTGTGAGCTGACGTGCGAGGAGCAGGCTAGGTTCTTGCGCTGACAATTATTGCACGGCGAATCGATCGTCGGCTTTACACACCGCCTCTTTGCCTCTCTACATTGAAGACAAGACGTTGCTTTCATCGTTGAAATGGATTGATAATGTCTCTTTGCGGAATGAAATGGTTGAGATTGGGTAGTTGAGCTGATGATAGGGATTATTAATGATGAACCAATCGCATGTTTGTTTGGCCGAAAGTCTCCGGACAGGCTGCGGCCCCGCTTGCGGAATGTTGAGGTTGTGATTCGTCAGAGGATTTGGAAGTCGGAGACGCTTGAGCTTGGAGTCTGAGTGCTGCTAGGTATGAAGTACTTTGTCCCTGATATCAGTAGCGTAAATACTTATCTTCTAACATAAAAGAAATACTGAGTTGATATCATTCCTGGTCTTGAAAGACCATGCTGCATTCGTAAGATGATACCAGAGAAGATATTCTGAAGTATTTAATGTCTCTGTTTTCTCTCGTGAACTGGTCTTGTACTTGATTCAACAGCATTCACTTCAATCATCCCAAGTATTACCTCAGATCTATATCAGCATTTTCCACTCCATCATGGCAAACCTCCTCGAACCAATCACCATAGGCGGCAAACTCCCTCTCAGAAACCGTATAGTCATGGGTTCAATGACCCGTAACCGCTGCATCGACAACAACAAACCTGGCCGAAGCCAGATCAAGTACTACGCCGATAGAGCAAAGTACGGCACTGGCCTCATCATTACAGAGGGCATCTTTGTCGATTGGACTGGCTGCGACTGGAAACACGCTCCCTTCATGTTCACCCAAGACCACGCCGATGCCTGGCGAAAGGTCACTGATGCAGTACATATGTTGGTGGAAAGATCTTCTTTCAGGCCTGGCATGCTGGGAGGTGTCAGCATGATCAATTACCTATTATGAAAGAGAATGGTGCCAAGGTTCTGGCTCCTTCTGCTATCAAAGCTCATGGAGGGAAATATCGAGAATTGCCTGGGACGCCTGTGAGTTTGTTCTGAGTTCAATGAATGAGGGCTGATCAAGAGATAGGGGCATACGGACAATATCGAGGCCATTACAGATGTTCAAGCTGTTGTTGATACTTACAGGCGAAGCTGCGAGCTAGCTAAAACAGCTGGCTTTGATGGCGTTGAGCTCCTTGCTCAAGGGTAACATATGACATATCCGCTGGCACTTTTGAACCAGTTGCTAACTTACATTAAAGCGGCTATCTACCTCAACAATTTCTCAGCAGGTCAGTCGTGCCAATAACGTCATATCTCCTGGATGCTAATGATGTAGCCGTGCGAATCACCGTACTGACGAGTACGGTGGTTCAGTCGAGAACAGATGCCGCTTCACCCTCGAGCTCGTCAATGCAATCGCCGCCGTCTTCAAAGGACCCGAGCATATCTGCGTTAAGATTAACCCTACAGATCATCTCAACGACTCTGTCGTTGACTTTGATGAGATGAAAGAGACTTATACTTATCTCATTACCGAGCTTGTCAAACGACAGGTCGGCATCATCAACCTTGGCCGTCGTGGTGCCGAAACGTCTCCCGGATCAGGAGAATTCTTTGGACCTCTCCCTCGTCCTGGAGGTTATCCTCTCCCTCGTGGCTATGATCCTGTTCTTGACTTCGGGAAGCTCGTCAAGTTTCCTGGTAGTCCGACTTTGCTTATGGCCAATCACGATTATACTGTTGAAGCGGCTGATGCTCTTGCTGGGGCGGACAAACTCGACATGATTACATTTGCGAGAGCTTTCATCTGGAATCCGGTGAGTAGTACAAAATCGAAGTATTCCAAATCTAACTAATTGAAAAGGATCTTATTCCTCGTATCATTCACGGACTACCTCTCGCCGAGAATGATAGAGGCCCTTGGGTTTTTTATGGGCTGGAAGAGACAGAAGACAAGGGTTACAATGATTGGCCAGTGGCCTCAACCGCATAGACGTCACTAGACTGTTCACGCAATATCAGAGAGATATATATGAGCAATATGTGCATTGTTCCATTCAAATGAATGTGACTTGATAATATACGAGCAGATAACTATGTACAGATGAATGAGTGCCATGGATGGATCACCATGATAATCCCATTTGCAACGCAAAACTGGGTGACCAGCATCCACGTCCGTGCAAAACCCAGAAGAAAGAAAAAACAGTGCTAGCACCTTTTTTCTCAATCCGCTTACTTCTTGAGGGTGAGCAGACCAGGGCGGTAAGGAAGATCGTTGTACTCGCCACCAACGCTGGGGTTGCGGCCCTGGTAGAGGAGCTGGAGGTTGCAAGGGTCGACGGGGAAGGTCTGGTCGTTGCTGGTTCGGATCAGCTCTCCGTGGCTGATATCGTTGGTCCAGGTGGCACCACTGTTGGCCTTGCCGGCGAAGGGGTTGCTCTCGGTACCGGCGTTGACGGTCCACTGGCCATCGAGGCTGTTGGCGGTGAAAGAGCGGAAGAAACGGCCGTTCTTGCCCTTGGCCTCGACGATCATGAGGTACTTGTTGAGTCCCTGGAGGGAGTAGACCTGCACGGCCTCGAAGAGGTTGTCCTCGGTGTCCTGGAGGATGATCTGGGAGCTGCTGCCGAAGCTGCCAGGGAAGTTGCCGATGGGCATGCTGGAGCGGTAGATGCGGCCGTTGTCGCCGGCGAAGAACAGGTACATGTTCTTGCTGTCACCAATGACAGTCTGGTCAATGGGGCCGAAGGGGGCGTTGGCAATTTCGCCGGTGAAGAGAGGCTGAGCAGCAGACCAGCCGTTGGGGTTGGTAGGGTTGCTGGAGGTTCTGTAGGAGAACTTGGTAGGACCCCACTGGTGGGCGAGGATCCAGATGTTCTTAGGCTTGAAGAAGAACAGAGTAGGGGCGACGGCGGTAGAGCTCATGCCGGTCTGGGTGGCGGAACCGAGCTGGTTGAGGTTGGAGACGGGGCTGAAGGCCATGGATCCCCAGCTGGTGCCGAAGACAGTGGCGTAGACCAGCTGGCCGCCGTTGTAGGGAGCGACAGTGAAGTCCTTGAGAGACTTCCAGCCGTTCTTGGGCTGAGCGAGGGCACCGCTTGAGGTCCATTTGTAGGAGGTGGGGAGCTGGCATTGGGCTGCGACATCGCCGACGGCGGCGAGGAGCAGCAGACCCGTGGAGACCAGGCTGAGATCGTACTTCATGGTGATATCAGGTTGAGGAGATAGGGAGAGGTGAGGTTGTGATGATACAAGAAAAGAAAAGACTGATCGACGAGGAGGAAGTCAGTATATTATATATGAAAATAGTAGATGGACTATGCATGGCGAGATGGCCCTTAATTTGTATGGGGATCATTCGTTGCTGGGGAATAATCGAGCTGGCATTGGAGGAGAAAATATCGTGTGTCCACAGGAATACAACGATACAACCCAGTCTTGTTCTAGATCATCCGAACAATGACCCAAACAAGGATCGATCGAGGGGGGTGCTTAACGAGCCTGAACGAGCGTGCTTCCTTTTGGAACCACGGAGACGGATCCGAGTGTTTCTGCTTTGGGGTTAGCTCGATCGGGGGCCCAGGTACACTTGGCTTACGCTAATTTAACCAGAAGAGAAAAGTACCTCCCCTACCTCCCCTTTAGTTAGTCTACCTGTTACAGACAGGCGAGTCAGCTCTACTGTGCGTGCGTTTGCCTGAAGCTGAAGCAGTGACGAATACACCACATGCTTACGTATATCCATTTCGAGAGTATAAACTTTCTTGTTTGTTTGGGGTCCTGCAGGAAACGAGCGGTAGACACGGCATGTTTCTCGGCTTCATCTAGAAAATCGATTTGCCAAGCTGAATCATAGTGGGTTTCATCTTGGCAGGCCTGGTTTCAGCCTCCACTTTGTCATCTCATTGGGGCTCCTCCCGCGGGATACGAGAAGAAAAAACCCAAAGCTAGGCCTGACCACCACATGATGTCCGTTCCCAAATGGACTGATGCAGTAAGTACTATGAACAGTCTAGTTTACGATGCCATGTGGTGTATGCACCCCAGGAACCCAAGGAAAGAGTGAGCAGGATATTGGCGCACCTATAGAATTGCACCGTGGTCGGTAAATCGAGTCAACACCCCAGATTCGTCCCTGAAAGAAAACAACCCCGGCACGGCAAAGGACCTCATTAGGCTAAAACCCATCGCGGTGAACGATTGTCATATATTACTAGCGTGCCAGTAGAATTTAACTACTGATATGTTGTTTCACACGCAGCGTGTTATTCCGCCTATCAGACTCAACCTGGTATTCAACGGCGGAATTTCATTTGTATTTTAGCCAGATTTGGTGTAAGCGGGCGAATTAAACTATTGCGAGTCGCATGGGAAATAGGGCATAGCAACTACAGAATGCGGGGGATGGAATGCGGAGTGCATACAGCCGCATAAGTCAAAATATCATGAGGTTCAAGTGTTGTTGAGGATGGGGATTTTTTTTTTTGGCGGTGAGTGAGGGTGAGGGGGATTGAACAAGATGACTTGGGATAAGGCTGAATGTTTTCCCACGGAACACGGCTTCTCTCAAGTTTGATGTTAAATGTCGAGGCGAGAACAAAGTGGGTTTGTCATAGCGTGATGGACGTCCCCTTGAAACGCCAAGTAATATCCGTTTCCCTGATGCGATAAGATAGGAAGACCGAAGGGGGGAATAGAAGCGAGATGAGTTGCTACATACTGATAAGATAAGGCGATGTCGTTGACGCCTACCCGATACTTCAAGAATATCTTTAATATAATAGTCAGCATATGTAATAATACAGTTAATATTAATAGAAAGTAATAATATAATTATAAGTATTTACCAAAACTTAAATACTAAGTATAGGAAAAGAAATGATAAAACTAAATCTCTGTCTCCAATTGCCACTCAATCGCCTTGATTAAATCCTCATCACTTTTCATATCACTCCGTAACGGAAAATTAATAAA
>JAADJF010000185.1:0-70204 GCA_012932015.1 Fusarium acutatum | reverse complement strand
CGGTTCCCGGTCTCGTGACTTAGCTCATTGATAGTGTTTTCAGCAAATTGGCCCGGACTAAGACCGCTTTTATCAGGGCCAGACATATCATTAATGGTTCTTGGTCTGATACGAAACAGTTGGAAAGCTGGGCTACTCTCGACAACGTTGCAGGGCTGTAATTCAAAAGAAACGCTATAAGGCCCAGCAGGGTATTTTTGTGTTAAGGAAACTGTAAAGGATTGGGAAAAAAGGGACAGAAGCCCAAAGTACGTTAAAGAAGTTTTGGAAACCTTTCTCCTGGACTTCTGAAAAAAGATGCACCCAGGTTGATGGTTTGCTCGTACGTCTCCTTGTCTTGAGACGGCCAGCCCTCCCCAGAATCGGTACGTGCGACTGGAAGGACGATTACTAGTTTTGCTGAGTGAAGCTCCGCAAGTGCAATCCATGTCTGACAGCTCCTTACAAAGGCTTCTTTCTAGTTCAGCATTTTGTAGATAACGAGGCTTGGTGTGAGCTTGGGCGAGGTCCTCGACAGATCGCTCATTTCTGGGGAAAGAAGTCTTCATCTCTGCGACACCGAGGGCAGTCTGATGAGAGATGATACTGGTGCTGCTGGAGGCTGTAACATCTTCTGCCCTGGATGGAAAAAGCTGACGGGTGCTAGGGTCTACCTTGGGGCCGATTGCGTCGAGTTTGGTGGTGATCGTTCTCAGCGTGGTCTGAGTGTTGATGTCAAGCACTTCTAGAGATGTCTTACAAGCCTCTAAGTCCTCACCCATCCGGATATTTATATCCCTAGTCATATCAGTGCAGTCCATTTTTCCACATCGACGGAGTTCACTCACAGGCTAAGGGCTTGTATGAAGCTACTTAGCGTAGTGTTTGCTCGCGAGAGATACTCTTCCAGCTGCATCAGCTTCCTGCGATCAAAAGGATATCGCGCGAGCAGTTTCTGTTTTCTCCGAATCTCCTTGGCCAGCGACGGATCTTCGGTCGGCAGCAACTCATTGAGCAATGTTTCAAGACATTTAAGCTGCATTTCGCAATTTATCAGGCTCAGTTGTAAGCCATCGATGGCTGGAGAATGACGATGGCCAAGCTTTGATGCACTGGATTGAACGGCGAAAATATGGAATTTGAACAGGGTCAGGTTTTGTGTGACAATTGCGAGATCATCTTTTCTGTCCTTGATAACGCTGAAGTATGTATGAAGACCGTCGCAAACAGTAAGGCCAAGTGAAACGAGACCAGCGACGCCGCTGGCGATCGATAGAGGATCACCCATATTGATCTGATAGACTTTGGAAGAGAAGGATGAAAGGACCAGCGGGGTAAAGTGGTTTGGGAAGTGCTGACTTTAGTTCTGGTGCTCCGACACTGGTTACATATTGGGGCTTACGTTGAGAAGCCGTCGTTAACCTCTTCCTACCTGTTAACCATTATCAATGTATGCACTCATGATTCTCGACATTATTCTAGCAATCCACCATGCCTTCCCCTTCAAGCGTTACAGACAGTACACGTCCGACGAAATATCTCAGCACGTGTGATAACTGTAGAGCCTGGAAGGTGCGTTGTTTAAGATCGTTAAAGCTAGCTTATGAGTTACAGAAAGTCATCCGCAAGATAAGGTATGCATATTATGCAACGTATTCAAATGCCTTTCCCACGAAGAGGGTTCAATGTTTGCCCATGGCTTACTTCAATGTTTTAGAAACGGGGACCGAAATGTAATTACTCGCCCACGAAAGCACGAAAACCTCAGACATCAAGGTCCGCCAGAAATGCTGAGAATGTTCGCCGTCGTGCATCAATTGCTCACTCTCCAACACTCACTGAGGCTCGAAGAAGCGACGCTGAAGATCAAATAACTGTTGCTGCTCAACCGCCAATCCCTACAAATTCACCGAGCACCTCCGAGTCTAGACAGCCTGTGCTCAGAAGCCAAGTGGCCTCGGAGTCGGCGAATGGTAAATTGGACTCAGCATTCTACGTTGAAAGGATAATCTTCTCTCTGGAACATATAGGAACCCTTGAAGAGGAGAGAGCTCTGTATCCTGCGGGTTATTACAGCGTGTCGCGACAAACAGTGACTGAGCATGGTAGGTCGAGAGTGAGAGCATTCTGAGTAATTCCGAGAGCTGCTAACACAGATAACTTTCGAGTCCTAGTCTTAGCATTTTTCTCTCGACCATGCTGTCGATCATCTCTGTTTGAAGCTTGGCCATGACAAGCTCAAAACCCTCGTTAACACGTTAGAATGAAAAATGCAGGGCCGTTGGGGGCCTACTTTTCAGCCCTATGGACTACCTGACGAGGCTAATGATTCTCCGGAGCATCGGTCTCAGTACATCAGGATGTATGAATATCGCCAAATGAACGATACATATTGCTTTTTGATGCTAATCAGGACATAGCCTATTTCGAGCAAGTTCATCCCATTTATTCGTTCCTCAACCAAGTTACTTTCGAGGAGAGAATGGTTAAGCTCGATTCCCGAGAGCCTACGCCCAGGCTCATCCCTACAACAATATCGATCAAGTCCCCTGTACATGCAAGAAATGGCTTTAAGAATCCACTTCTCGTATTACAATCTGAGGATTTGTATGTCAAGAATGACCCTCCACCTGTGCCCATACGAAGGGTCGCAACGACGATCCGAAAACAAGAAGTGCTTATTACTGTCAGCACGGTCGGTTATTGAGTCAACCTATTAGATAGCCATGAATCCTTTCACCCCGGTTTGGTAATTTTTCCGGTGATAAAGCCAACTGGGATATAACAATTAAACTAATGCGAATGCTCTGCTTACAGGATAATTGGAGTCATGCCAATGGTCGCTATGTTCACCGTCTTTGATTTTGTCATGCACAATCCGCTACATGCTGAGACCAGAAAGAACCTATCATACCTTGACATAGTCGCGGCCCACTACGCCAGATTCGATCTTTTAGCCCAAGTCACCATTCACGATGCCAAAGTTGCGGAATTCACCTCCATAGCCCGCCTCTGCTTCGAGACCATTACCGGAGATCCAGCGAACGCGGCTAATATCACGAGCATTGCAGGACCTAGCGTCCGCAGAGGGGCACCCGATGAGTGACGTTGACGAGACATTTTAGGTCCAGTTTCACGTGCACGGGCCAGATTTGTTGTCTTCGTCGAATCACCACCACGACTGCGTACAGTAGGTAATGGAGATAGAGAACCATGTCTTGATTGTACCGAAAGCTCATAAATGTATTAAGAAGCTCTGGTAATCACGTCAGATTATGGAGGCACGTATCGACGTCAAGCTTACTCTGTCATACCACACCGAGTTTTTCGATTGAAAGTGGTTCGGATAAGGAACATTTCAAGTCCGTATCCGTAGGATTCCAAGTGTAGTCACTGCTTTCAAATGGGCTAGGTGCGATACTGTGTGCTGACGTTGAATGTATCCGCCGGTATTAATGTAGGTCCGTAGGACCATTGACGCGGCACATCGATAGATTTATTAAGCCAGGAGGCTTAAAAACAGGTGTTATACCCGTTACTCTGCGTCGTAAGCCTACTATGTCATACTAAGCCACGATCGTATCTTAGCATATCTCGTGTACTTTGTGACAATGCCAAAGACATAATTAAGTTACTGCAGGTCGTTATAAGAACTTAAAAGCCATTGTTTTCCACTCATGGCTTCCAGCAAATCTGCATCAAAATTAAAATTCTAATTCTTAACAAAAACAACATGGTTTCACTTACAGTCTTTATTATTATGCTTCTTGCCTATGGGGCATGGGCAAAATCACAAATTCATATTCTTCGCGTCGCGCATCAAGAACGAGGTATACTCACATTAGGCTTTAATCCCTCTGAACCTATAAACAGAAGTATTCAACTAGTTGGTACTACCCAGGCAGGGTATCAACCAGGATGGTTACACAGCAGGGGAGGATATCTGTACTCGGTCTCGAGAACACACTTCCCTGACAACTCGTCTACGAGTGGCGGTATCTACGCATTCAGAAAGCTACCTAATGGCCGTCTTGAGCTATATGACGCAGTAACATCTCACGGTGATGGCGGGGTCTACCTTGACATTGCAAGAGACGGAAAAACGCTATCTTCAGCCAATATGTAAGCAATGAGCCAAGGCATTTACATTAACGATTCACACTTCTGACGTACTCACGCTTCAGCGACGGCTCTACGGTCTCCATATTCCCACTGACTTCTCCTGGAAACTTTGGCCACGTTGCTAATGTCTTTCATTACAACCTCACACATCCTGGCCCTGGAACCGGGGATTCACAGGAAATTGCCAATCCACATGCCGCCATCTTCACTCCCAGCGGAAATATTATGGCTGTCCCTGACCGAGGCGCGGATCGTGTTTACATATATCAGGTACGCGATGCGAAACATGTCGAACAGATTCGGACCATTACACTGTTACCGGGAACGGGCCCACGCCACATTGTCTTCTCTCAAGTCACCGAAGAGAAGACAATCATGTTTTTGGTTTCCGAACTCGATAACACTGTTAATGTCTTCTCTCTTGAGAATGGTACCGTTGGTCATCGTGGCAAGCGCCCTAACCTAAATGAAACCTTGCGTATGACTCATCTACAGAGGGCATCTACTCTAGATGATTCAAACAAGCGTACAAAGCCCAACAACGTCGATTTGGCTTCTGAGCTTTCTGTTTCGCATGACAAGCGCTTCTTATATGTATCCAACCGGAACACAGAATCAGTTGATAAGGCGGATACCATTGCTGTATACTCTTTGGATGGATACTCCAAGAAGCCACTGCAATTCTTGGGTCTCAACAGCACCTATGGTAAAATACCTCGGCACTTTTCACTATCACCTGATACTCGCAATCAATTCCTAGCGGTTGCAAACCAAGTTACCAACGACCTTTTTATCCTCAAAAGAGACTTCAAGACAGGCTTTCTAGATGGTATTGTTGGAAACTACAGTTTCGGAAAGCTTGATCTGACAACGAGAATTGGCCCGATGGCAGTTATATGGGATTGAGCTATATTAGTAGTGAGGGCTCATCTAGTCATTGAAGATCATGGTGAAGATCCATGAGGCGACCAAGTCGGGGCACATAAAACTTAATATAGAACTCTATATCTACTTCAATTTAAATACTCTCTATCTCTCAAAGTTTCTCAAATAACACCAAGGCGGCAGGCGATGGGAGCCATCCATACTTGTACAGAGCAGTGCCGAAAGTCACGTTCGTTTTACTTCTAGTCCACGGATAGGCGCTCAAATAAAAGCAAATTCAGGAAGCATAGTCCAGTAGAGACTCGTCATAGCACAGAAATACTGGTCCTGAGGCTGATATGCGGATAAGAATTGTCTTATTTGACACATATATTGGCCAGCAGGAGAATGAGAAGCAACATAGGCGCTGCCTTTTGTAATATGTGATGATGCCGTTTGACGTCGAGCTTTAAAACTCTCAATCCAATCATCGCTGAAATTTGGCAGACTCATCCCTCGGTACTCTGGGGTCCTCTGGAAAAGCAATCGGGCCTCTTTTCGTCGCCAAGCACTACTTATTGGCGTTTGATCGCTTCTTTCTATGAGCCATTCCTGGAGGGCAGCTTCAAGCCGAGGCCAGGGTTCTTTACGGCGTCTGTTTACATCATGGGGATGCTAATTTTCCACCTGGTGGCCAAGATCCTGATACCGTGCTGATAGAATTTCCGAAACACTTGACTGGGGGATATTTTGGCCGTATTGTTGGTGGAACCATTGTCATAATGCTTTGTGATCGAGGGAAGGGTTTGATGAATGGTAGGCTCGGAGTAAGGCCTTTTGGGAAATTGTTATCGCTCGGCGCGGCATTCTTGGTGAACCAACAGAAATTTGGCAGGCAAATCTCCATGAACGCGTTGATGGAGTGGGCTGTCATTACTGTCTATAACGAAACATATCATAAGAAGCCTACCTCTAGTCAACCATTAAATAAAATGTTAAGAGGCTTCTAGCGCGAAGTGCTTTGGTCATCTGAGAAGATTCTTCCTCGTTACTTGATGAAGCCGAGGCAGGGCATGCGCTTCCGCCTCCTCCTCCTCTTATTTCACTTTCTTTCTTCCCCGTGACCTTTTGTTATTACCCAACCCGAGCGTGATGGAGAGCGTCGCAAAGCACTGGTCCTCTCATGATGAATAGTATTTCGTAGTAGATGGACCTCCATAACTTAGTACGTTTCATGCCTCAATAGGGGAGCTCTTCAGGTCCAAAGGCCCCCTTGGACAAAGATCTATGTAGGTGCATACGAAGTGCCAATAATGTACCTTCCTATTGGAATCCAGTTAAGCTCCGAATGCCCATTGCACCGCCGGATATTGTCAGTTCCATGGTAGGATCCACCTGACGGGAAGTAACACTGTCGATCTCGAAAATTATACTTTTCTTTTCATTATGGCTATGCCACCGATACTTTTATTACTGCGATATTTGTCTAGGTGCACCCAGACCATTCGGGACGGATGTAACCATCCATCCCCAAGGTTGATGCAGGAAACGGAGATACGCAACCAAGAATCCCGCTAGTTAGGATTATTGCATTTGCTTTACTGACTTTGAATGAGGTTGCTGTTCTTAGCTATTTGAGAATAAAAGCTCGCTGAATAGATTGGATGATTTTGATCTATCCTTAACGCTATAGATTAAAGCTTCCTCTTAAATCTGCACTTGTTTAGAAGCCATTACGAATAAATCTTTGCTACATCTTCTCTACCGTTCCTAACGACTCCTATTGACGAAAACATAATGACTGCGAACGTCTAGAATTACGCTACGGAGCGTAATAAACACATTCGGCTAGAGGGAGTGGCCTAATATATTCATCTCGCTGACTCTGAGCTTGGAGAGCTTGTTGCTGATCCTTGGGTGGACTATGAGGCCCTGGCTCGCCAAGACCAGCCACTTCAGGATGGCGGTAGCACGAAATTTATCATTACCGACGCCGATATCAACGGCATATTGCATGCTGCTCGCCTCATTGAAGCTGGGTTCAGGCCCAAGGACATCTTACTTGTTCCAGATCGGGGCTTACGTCAAGAGGCAGATAAGGCAGATTGACAAATCAGGCTATCAATCAGAAACTGCCAACACATAAGCCAAGACATGCATTGACGCCACGTTCGCCTCAGGCAGTGAATGATATTTAGATGAGTGGTAACTAATAATAACGAAGGAATATAAATTCATGAACCATAATAGTACTATAGAAGGAACCCGTGGCGAGATGCAAAACTTCGTGCTCTCTTTCCGTAGATATACATGGGGATTGTTGCCAAGCTGATGGCAATGGTGATACCACCAATCACGAAGAAGGCATCCCTCACACCTTGGGTCGCAATCCAGTCGTTCATATAGAAGCTCATACCGAAGGCGAAGACGTTCTTGGTGAAACTCATCATGGCGTATGCTTCAACGGCCTCATGGCGATGAGAGTCGACTACATATGACACAACGCCGACGATGCCAAATTGGATTCCGAGGTTAATCATACCCAAACAGACGATGACAGGAATCGGCCATGGCTCAGCGTTTGCGAGGCTCTGACCCCAGCCAAAGAACCCGCTAGCACTAAGGGTAGTCAGAAGTGCGAGGATTGGGAGACGAAACTCAGGCTCTGCGACAAATAGCCATTAGCACACAGATGTTGCTATAAGATTCCGGAAAAATACAACAACTTACCGTAAATTCCCTGATTCTTTCTAGCCATGAATGTTGCCAGCCCATCCACCATCATCCCAGCCAGTGCCGTTGCGATGGTGGTACCAACGAATGATGACAAATTTGTCAATCCCACTTGGGCAACTGAGAAGTTGTATGGAGGCCCAGTGAAGATTTGTGAAAGGGTTGAAGCAATCAGTACTAGCCAGCTCATACAAATAGTCAATTGGAAGCATCCCCAGATAACCACGGGTGAACCCAGCATTTTAAAAGGTGCAAAGATGCTATACCAGAACCCAGAGGAGTCGTAATAGCCGCTCCAGGGTCTGAGTTCATAAATGAATGAGTATTGTTCTGGGATGGGAGCACTGTCACAAACTGAGGCTCTGTTTTCAACTTCAGATACGCACTCCTTCTTGTCATCCGCAGCAGAAAGTCCCTCTACTTGAGAGCTCACTGGGATGCCTGAGTCAATGGAGCGCTTGTAAGCTGTCTCGGGCATGAAGAAGAAGGTAAGTACAAGCTGAAGTCCAAATGCACCAGCCATAGCCCAGAGGCAGGTCCTGTACCCGTATTTGTCGATGATGGTACCGGCTAATAGCATTGAATCAGTGCTAGACAAGATCAAGTATGGGGACCAGAACTAACCAATAGGTGAAGCAAGATTGATGCCACCAAGGACACCCAAGTTGAAAACCGCGTTCCGAAATCCTCTCTGATGAACGAACCAGATGTCAGAGATAGATGCCGGAACCAAAGCCTCCATTGGAGACATGCAAAAGCCCTGGATAGCACGAGAGATGGCGAGCGAGACAAAGTCTTTAGCCACTGCTGTCCAGATCGTTGAGCACAGCAGGCCTAGCGCAGTGATGAGGTAGACCGGCCTCTTGCCGATCATCATTGCCAACGAGTTGCAGAAAAGATTGCCAAACGCCAAGGCGATTAGGAGAGCCCCAGTGAAACCTAGACTGAACCTCTGAAGAGGTACGTCGAATTCCTCAGCAAGAGGTACCAGCGCCGGGCCAAGTAGAGGTCCTATCGCACCGACACAGCCACAGCCGATGATGATAGAGACAGTGAACATCTCCTTCTTCCATCGAGGCCAGTTAAGGGGATCATTGGGGTCATCAGAAGGCTGGGGAACAAGGACGATCTTGCCAGTCGGGTCGTGCTTGAGGTCGGCATGGCCCTTTTCAGGAGGGGTTTCTAGGCTGGAAGAAACACCCTTCTCATTGAGGAATGAAGTTCCGGGGACATCGGAGAGGTGACGATCAGGAAGAACACCCAGACCCATATTGGAAAATCAGGTCGGATCTTGTATGCAATGTAAGGAGATAATAGTTAGGCTAGAGATAAAGAAGATAGAGAGGTATTACCAGGAAACGGAGGACGATTTATGGATCTGGGTAGATTATATGTCACTTCGGGAGCATATGGCCGATGGTGCCCAGGGATGTGTTAATGATGAGTGAACTGGATTCATGGGGTAAAGGAGCACGGACTGGATTGGCAGAGTGGTTATTCGCTTCATGGTGGACCAATGGTAGTTTTGAACCAGATGTGCTATTTGCAGTCAAGACCTGTGGCTGAAAGCTCACACTACCACAGAGAACCTGGTAGACCAATGATACAGTTGACCCCTCAACCCTACAGTAGTCATGGGTCATCTGCCGACGCTAATCATCATTAGAGTCGCAGGCTCTACATTCTTTCAAGACGCGACATGGAATCTGGGGTTACAGCTATGGAACTAACCAGTAGTAAACACATTCGTTGCTCCATTAACGTTGCATGGCTAGCTTGTGCGATGCAGATCGTGGGGTAGTGCGGGGGCGGGAAGGACACCATGGGTTGGTCCCTTTGCCGCGTGCTTGTCTGTCTCAGTATTCGGCAGCGGACATTGAACTCAAGGGAAGCACATCACTAGACGGTGTTGCTGATACAAACAGGCCAAGTATTTCAGTACAAACTTGGTCGTATTGGTAGCAAGACATTTTAATCAAGCAAGAGAAAACCGGGAAGACGCGACTGCAGATGCATTAAATACATAGTCAACATTACAGTATCTCAGGCATGGCCTAATTTGTAAAACATCTTGTTGTTATGCTCCGCTCCAGCATCAGCATAATCCGCATGAGGTCTCAGTGTAATAGTCTCCTCGTTCAGCTCCGCCACCTCGCCAGTCCTCGAAGGGTCTGTCACGAATTGCGAAACAGCCTTTGTCAAGGTTGAGAGTGGCGTGATTATCATCGCCTTGAAGAGTTCCTTATCCGGAGTGATATTTGTTTCTGCGTCATCTGTTAGCAGGCGCATAGTAATACCCAGGTGTTTAGGGACTGTGAACTGACCCAATACTCCCGGTGCAAGAGCGTTGATCTGTATCTTAGGTTCTTCAAGCCTGATAGCCATGGAACGAACGAGTCCTATAATTCCAGACTTTGCTGCGGAATAGAGCGGTGAAACAGGGAACGGATAAATAGCTGCGGATGATGATGTGCAAACAATGGAGCCTCTCGAATTTGGGAGACGACTCCCAATCTCATTCTTGAGCATATAATGCACAGCAAGACCAACGCCTACGGTTTTTGTTGCCTGTTAGTTTATAGAGCATGAGGAGCTTAAGACGAGGTATAACTGACTGTAAATCACCCCGCTAAGATTAATATCCTGCATTCTCAGGTTCGGCTTTCGAGGAAACTCTGTCGGCGTGCAATCAAGAGCTCCGACTACAGGATCAGAGATTCCTGCATTGGCAATGACGATGTCGATTCGGTCTCCGTGCTCGCGATAGACCTGATCAAAGACCGCGTATTGTCCTTCCCAAGATGATACATCGCACCATTTGAAACTCAACGTTGCTTGGGGGTACTGTTTTGACACTTCCGCAACAACATCAGGTCCTGTCTTTGAGTTGACGTCGAGAACGGCCACCATGTGACCCTGTGCAGCGAAGTGACGGGTGATAGCCAATCCGATACCACTTGCACCACCAGTGACAACGATAGATAGGCGTTGACAGTGAGAAGACGTATCAGTGGTTGAATCAGCAGACGGCGACATCTTCGGACAGGAGCTAGGTTGGAGTGAGAATGTGAAGACTGGTTAACTGAACTTGGTGATTCTAGGATCTGACGTGAATTAACTGGTTACGCTTCCCCCGCCGACCCAGTGAATAGTCTTTATTCAGCTCGGAAATGCGGAATGTAGCGATATAAACGCGTGCCGACAAAATGGGTCTAGATGCCGCGAGGGTATGCCGTGTGTCCAGGGTTCCCCACTGTCGGCAACAGCACCTACAGACAGCCACAGCGATACATACACTAATCTAAGTTAGTCTGCAGGACCTCTCAAAACACATTTTATTCTCTCAAGGTATTGACATTGCCATTTTGGCCAACTTTCGTCTTTTCTACGTACGCAACTCTGAACAATCATGGCCGAGATATTCTTTTCCTCAGACATCGCAGACAATGTGAAGGGGAAGGTGGTTGTCATGACAGGTACTGCCTAACATTTCACTATCCACTTTTCATCGACTTCCATTTGTATCTATTTCTAATACACAATCCGTGTAGGTGGTGCCCAAGGAATTGGAGCAGCAACAGTTTCCCTGTTGTATGAGAGAGGCGCCCATGTTTACTTCGGCGATCTGGACGATGTCAAAGGCCATCAGATGGTTACTCACATCCAGTCAAGCATGCCTCACAGTAGCGGATCGGTACATTTCCAGAAGCTCGACGTCCGCAACTACAACGAACAACTACAGCTCTTCAAAACACCTTATGAAGAGAGAGGCCATGTCGATATTGCAATATCCTGCGCTGCTGTCATAGAACCGAATGGTTGGTTTGGTCCAGACCAGCTGAGCCTCGAGGCGGTTATGACGGAGCCCCAGCCGCTCAAGAATACCATCGACATCAACCTCACCAGCGTTGTTCTCTTTTGTCGATTAGCAATTGCCTTTATGAAGGTAGATAAAGAACCAATCAAGTCAAATGACTTTTCCAAGTCTATTGTCTTGCTGTCTTCTATCGCTGGAATAACCGAAGCAGCTGGTCTTTTCGCCTACAGCGCTTCAAAGCATGGCATTATTGGGCTAATGAGATCCTTACGGGCGCTGGCTTCAGCCAAGTATAACATTCGCATCAACGCCGTGTGTCCCTGGGCAACGGATACGCAGATGATCGATAACGTCCGTTCGATCTGGGACGAGCATCATCTCCCACTGAATGCGCCCAATGATGTTGCGCAGTTTATCACTCAGCTGGCATCTGACAAGTCTTTGACTGGAAAGTCTGTTCTGGTCGCTGGTGGCAGAGGGTTTGACACAGAGGAAGGTATTGATAGGACAATGTCTGAGTGGTTTGGGCCTCTTACGGAAGAGTTCTGGCGCGGGCAAAAGGCCTTTGGGACGGTGAGTACTATGATTTACCTCTACGATGTGTTCTTAAGGAGATATCTGCTAATATCAGACATTAGGGTGATCAATGGTCTGATATTTAAAACATGTGCCATCTTCAATAAATATCGCAGCATCCCTGATTCAAGTTCTCGTTCACTATGAGCACACTGCCAGCAAGTGATACCAGCCATTGCGTGAAATAAGGAGAAATGAGTCTTGCTCTTGTGGGCAGGTATCTCCATAATTGATAAAACATAGCAAAGTCCGCAGCTCCATATTAACAACGGCGGAGTCCGCAACGCTGTATTAATAATAGAGTCTGTTTAATAATCAGCCCGGAACGCTTGGGCTTTAACGTTGGCTCGAATACTAATCGCAAAATCTACAGCTATAGCAAAATATAAATATCCATTTCCTAATTTGAACTGATATTTGATTGTAACATATAACTTCCTAATTTGTTTAATACTACCTCATCAACATGTCTCGTACATTCCTTGTCGCTGGCGCCACTGGCAATACTGGACGAGGCGTCGTCGCAACGTTGTCGGAACTTCTCAAAGACAACAAGACCTTCTCCGACTATAAGATTCTTGCTCTGACACGTTCATCTAGCGGAGCTGCCGCTCAACAACTAGGTCGCCTGCCAAACGTCGAGGTCATTGAGCAGAACTGGGTCGAGATCACGGCCGAATGGCTCCGAGAACGCCATGTCGTAAGAGCTTTCATCGCCTCACACAACGAACCCCATCATTTCGCCGAAGAGTCGACATTCCATCTCAATGCTCTCCACGCTGGCGTTGAATATGTCGTGCGTATCTCAACGACCGCGGCAAACGTCCGTCCCGATTGCCCCGCCTACTATCCCAGGACACACTGGGCAATTGAGGCCTTGCTGAGCTCGCCCGAGTTCGATAAGCTTAAATGGACTTCATTGCAGTCCAATGTCTTTACGCAATTTTGGCTTGGTTCTGCTGCCAGTTTGATCAAGACATTCCGCGAGACTGGGAAGCAAGAGCCGTTGAGGCTCATGGGCTCAGAGGATGCGGCCATCGGACCGATCGATTCCAACGAAGTCGGAATTTTCGCAGCTCATCTTCTGGCTACGGAGGACATTAATCCGCACAACAAGGCTAAATATGTCTTGAACGGGCCTGAGGATATCACTGGCCGTCAAATTGTCGATCTTGTTGAGGATTACATTGGCACCAAAGTTGAGAATGTCATCTTCAAGGACATGTCTTTCGTTGACCATGTAGCAGCCCAAACACAGCATTCCAAAAATGTCATCCTGTCGATCAAGCATGCTGCCGAAACTGCATGGGAGGGAAAATGCGGAGTTGACACGTCAAGTAAGGAGTTCCTCAAGATTGCTCCTCCTAAGACTACACCTGCGCAAATGCTGAAGACGTTGGTTGGGGATAACTAAGTGCTTTAGACAGAATTAGGTAGTTAGCCTGCATATATAAGTATAGTTGCATAAAATAATAGTTGTAACGCTCAGAAATGGCTCAGCATCTCAGTAAATGGCTCAGTATCGAAAAGAAAGTTGTCTGTTCCCTGGACCGATATCGCATTCCAGTGCACATCAAATCCACCTATGGCCATGGGCAGACATTCATCAACAAATGCCTGACCTTCATCTGGTATACGCCACATATTGCTCATATTCTGCGTCGCCTCTGTTACCTGCTGCAGCATCAACAGCCCCCCCGATGATTCATCTCCCAGCTCAGGCGGCACAACTGCAGACGCTAATTCCGCCATATCATGGTCTGAATCTCCCGGTATACTTTTCTCCTGGTCCAGTGTAAATATCTGGCTGAGGAACTGCCCACTGCTCTTCCGTCGAGGAGGGATAAGACGCTCGCGGTAGCTCTGTAGTGCGTTGCGAAGCTCTGTCAAGACATCAAGGTAACGATGGGCTTGAGGACTCGTTCGATCCAGATCCCGAATAATGCCAATTCCACTGTGTAGAGCTGCTTCTGTCTCAAACGTTGTTGATTTTTCGGATAACGTGGCCTCGACAAAAAGGGAATAGGCCATGATGAGACAGGCACTGAATATCCAAGCTCTTGATCTGCAGTTAGTACATTTTTTGGTCGAGGGGAGGTGAGAGTTCTTACTTGAGTAATGTCATGTTCTGTATGAGCAGACCGGCAGACCCCGTTCTCCGCGTTGTCTCCACCAGCAAGACAGCCGCATCAATACAGACCTGGGCTAACTCCTTCGTCTCTCGATCGCTTGTAGAATGTGACCCTAAAGATCCATCTGACCGGTCCAGGCGCTTCAGCTTGGCGAGCATGTAGGAAATCAGAATCGGTCTAGTAGCCAACATGACAGCATAATAATAAAAGGCCGAGACAGCAAAGTTGCCTAAAGTCTGCCACCACTGCTCCGGCGAAATCGACGAGCTGACAGTGCAATTTGTCATGCTTGATGGTAGCGCCGAGCTCCAATCCCTCAGTTGTCTGAGGAGGTCTTTTATCGAGGTTAGATCTGTGTCTTGTTTGTCGTTGAGGTGATATATGATCTGTTCGAGTATGGTGCAGACTCCATAGCACGCGGACATGGATGTGAATTCTGGCGGGCACGGTTCTGGGCCATCTGGGACTGAAAATGTTGGATTGCTTATTCCGCGTCTCGGGGATGACGCCGGGGTCTGGGCGAGGACCCCTCCGAACGCGATGTCTAAGATACGCAGGCTTTTCCATACCTGAAGCCTGGTGGTACGCGTATGTCAGTTTCTCGTTAATACTGCTCAGATTAGCAAGTTCGCCTACCTGAATCGATGTGTTTCTGATGAAAGATTGCGATAAGACTCGGGTAGATGTAGACCAATGGCATGTGCCACGCGGGTCGCAACACCTAGGTATATAAAAGCCCCGTCTCTCTTGCACGCATTGACCATGTAGATACCCATCAGTAGAAAGATAGCTACTAGTTCACCTGTAGGATCTAGTAGCATACCCTCAAAAGCAACCTTTTGGCCGCGATCAAAATGTTTCTGTGCGTGATAAAGAGTCTTTGGGCTCGTTCTGCAACCTTGCCCGCCTACGGCAATAGCCAAGTCGATGATGGCGCGCTTTTGGGAGGTTTGAGACGGACTAGAGGCGCTGGAGTGTTCTCTGCCTTGTTCAGTATCTTCAAGCAACGCTAGCAATTGCTTGGGGGAGTAAATGTATATGATGCCGGTTGTCTGAGATCGCTTATTAGTCCGATGCATATTGATTGTATTGAGCGTATGTTCATACCGCCACTAAGAATCTCTGTATATAGTCTCGTTTCTCTTCCAGTGTAAGCTGACTGTCTGGACTGTCGTCGGTGATATCGTGCGAGGCTTGAGGATACGACGACTCGAGCATAGCCTTGGCTCGTTCTTTGTCAGTGAACGGGGATGGCCCCATATAGCAGAGAAATGTATGTCGTAAGAAGTCGAGGAAAGAGAGTGATGCGGAATCGCCCATTGATACTGCAGAGACATTAAGCTTTGAGGAGTATGATTTGCTGTTTCATTGATTCGTACTCACGGTTCTCGCCAGCTGAGCCCTTGTCTTGGCTGCCGCCGGTTGACATGCAAGATGAGAACGCTGTGCCGGGAGTCTCATTCGACTGTTGTCCAACAGTAGACTCCGGCGTCTCAGGTGACTGCACTTGCTCGCATGTATCGCTTTTATTGGCGGATGTGGCTACATCAGAACAAACAATGAAGTCCAAGCTGGAGGCATCATCGTTACCGCTGACAGTGATGTCACTGCTACGGCTCATCGCTCGACGCTGCGCTTTGCTGCTCATGCGACGCGGCCGAGCAGCCTCGGGGTCGTAGATGCAATAGGGGACGCAGTCCCGCCGGCGGCAATTGGCGCATGGGTTCTGCGAGTCGCATCTCTTCTTGCTATTCTGGCAGGGTACGCAGGCTATGACAGCGCGTCTACGATCTTCGGCACGAACTTTCGGACGAGGCATGATGAGAACTTTGGTTGTAATAATACACTTGCCGCTTGACAATTCATTCAAGATGTTTAGTGGGGAATGAATACAGGGTCAATAGCATTGTCTAGGTGCATCTGCCGTCACCAGAGCCGAAACTCTAACGCTTGCGAGTTAGTGATATCAACAGCTGCATCTTGTGCGGGGAAGCGAGCGGGTAGACTGCATCATGACCCGGGTTTAGCGGGGTATTCCCTGTCAACTCCTCGTTTCTTGCTTACAGATGCATGACAAGTTACTGGTCCGGGTAATGATGTTCATTTTCGCGATATTTGAGGTACCTACCACCTGGCGGCAAATGCACCTATATCCCCACCTCGGCCCATCCGATAGCTGCCTCGGCGGGGACTCGGGAGGAATCTGGGGTAGTAAGGAAGACTTGGGCCAGTGATGGGAAGGCAGAACTCGTTACTTTGCATTGCATGAAAGTCGTTGACGTCTTAAAGTCCTCGCTTCGGCTACAATTGCTGTCTTCTCCTCTTTACTCCGCCATTTGTCAACATTTGATAATATCACGTACCCCTCTTTTTTTGCCCCAATCATGGCGTTTACGCTTAACCATACCCAATTGGGTGATATTCAAGGCTTCAGGTTAGATGGTCAAGGAGTCGTGCAATATCTGGGCATTCAGTATGCCACTCTGGCTCATCGCTTTGCTGGCGCAGAGCTCAAAACCGATTATGGAGGAAAGATTGATGCGACAAGGAGAGGGTAAGTTCTCCCTCATATCTGCGAGCATGACGGGAGCTAATTTTCCATTCTCTGCATAGCCCAACTGTTGTCAGACCACCACTAGCATGCGATCTTGAGTTTGGTCTCATCCAGAAGGCCCTCAACAAACCCGATGACCGTCCTATGTCCGACCTGGATGGCTTGACTCTCGATATCACCGCCCCAGAAGCGACCCTCAACGAGAACAATGCAAAGCTTCCCGTACTTGTGTTTATTCATGGAGGCGCATTCATAATAGGCGACAGCGGGGCTCCGCACTATGATATGGCTGCCATCGTCGCATATTCCCAGTCAATCGGAAAGCCTATCATTGGTGTATCTATCAAGTAAGCTGCCATCATGTGGCTCGGTAGATACCAGTTATTTTGAATCTCTGTCACTGATTTTAAACAGCTACCGACTTGGAGTTGCAGGATTTCTGGACAGCAATGAGATGAGGGCGGCAGGTATCCCTCCAAATAGGGGCATCCTTGATCAACAGACGGCATTTCAGTGGGTTCGTCAGAATATTGGCGGATTTTTAGGAGATCCAACTCGTATCACAGCCATTGGTCAGAGCGCAGGCGGAAGTAAGTATTCACATTTGTTCATCACTCACAGGCAGGTCAGCTGATTAATGATGTCAGGCGCGATTATGCACCTCCTAGACCTGGACTTACAAGACGAATCTCTTTTCGACCGTGCCATTTGCTTAAGTGGAAACAATTTGGCTGTTCCTTCATCCACTAAACACGTTGCCCAAGATGCATACAAAGCTGTGCTTCAGTATCTCGGAATAGACTCCACGTTATCAAGCGAAGATCAGGTGGCAGCATTGACTGCAATCTCTCCGGAAGACATTCTATCCAAGATCCCAATGTCAGTCCCGCTATGGCCAGTAATGGAGACAGACCAACTGCCTTCTTTCCAATCAATCGAAATTCATTCGTCTTCATCGAAAGACAAACCGCCTCTAATGATTGGCTCGACCGACTTTGATGCAGTCATCTTTGAAGTTCTTGGTCTTTTCGCAGGCCGTGATCAAGGATCTGTGGCTCAAGATTTCGCCAGGTCCTTGACAAAGTCCATCCCTATAGACCACCACGACAGGCTTAAGAGGCTTCTCAGCCTTTATGGAATCTCGGAAGCAGATGAGGACGCCAAAACCCGCATCAAGATTCTCCAGTTCGGGACAGATCTGAAGTACTTCGCTACATCGAAACACTACGCTAACTGTTGGCCTACAAAGTCATGGCTCTATTACTTCAACGAGTCTAATCCATGGGACGGGCCGCATAAAGGTCGATCAGCTCACTGTCTTGACATTGCCTACCTCTTCCTGAACTACAATCACGTCATGGATGACTTCCAGAAGAAGACAGCAACGGACTTCGCTCGAGATGTGATTAGTTTCACAAACATGGAGGAGCCCTGGGCTGAGTTCCATGCTTCCAAGGATGTGAGAGTATATGGAGCATCGGCTGAGAGCCAGGAATCGGGAGATAGTCTCAAGACTACGCCCGGGCCATCTGGGGAAGTCCACCGTCTTTGGTCAGAGATAGGTCTGGATAATCTTACTCAGGCTTGGGGTGCTTACTCTGCAAGAGTGTAGTTAGTGGCAAAAAGACTCATGGTTTTTCTGTTTGATTCTTGGTAGATTGCTTTTCTAATGGCCTTAGCTTTAGACTTTTTGACCTTTCGTGTGAGGGGAGGTAGCCTGTTGTGTCATCGACGGGTTTGAGAGCCTATTGGGCTTGTAGAATATTTTAGTCGTTAACCTTCCAACGAACAAATTGCCTCCAGTGAGCCTCCACTATGTGATTGATCAGGTCGGTGCATGTGGAATACACCAACATCGCTTAGTGGATGTGAAAGTATCTATCTGCTGACCACGGAAGCAAGGAGCTCCGCAGATAAAGTTCCACTGATGATGAGGATAAAGTATATGATTGATCGATTACAAGATTTAAGTTCTGCCTGTCGTCGGCCTGGCCTATCGGCGTAAGCAGCCACGGACTGTTAATGACATTGTACCCGACGGTTATGCGGTCCGGCCCGGTCTAGACTAGGAGAATAACGCGATTGGCCACTTTCGCGAACTGTTCATTCCAGTTGTGTGATCATCTCAATCTAGCATCAAAATCCTGCCAGGACACGTCAGTATCGTCCCACCAGACGTAGAGGGCATGTGATATCTCGAGTTCAATTAGCCACTAGCTAAGCGTGACTGCAACTCATATACGAATAGCTCTTTTAGTGAGACTTCTCAGAAGATGCAACTTCATAGCATTTTAAAGTTTATTTTAGTAAGAGGGGTTATTCCAGGTATGAATAGGACGTGAGTTAAAGAATTGCACCTGGCACCCACCAGCAGTAGAAGGTGCTCCTGTCAAGGTCCCGGTCACAGGCTGCGACTTCCGCGAAGAGCCGTAGGGTCTCCTATTACCAATCAAGCCGGTCTATCGTCGGTGAGGATTGCAGAGGGTACGTCATTAGAAACTTGTCAGTGTAGTCACTTTACCGGCAGCTGAATCTGTGAAAATTAGCGTTATTTGGAATAGAACGGGTCAATGCAAAGGTGGGAACTAAATCGACTCTATAACTGGTTCATCTACGGACTTAGCAGGGACTTCTCGTTCGACAGTTTGCTGTATTTGACCCTACGCATCTTAAAGTTATGTTATAACACTGCCTAAACTGATAGAAAAACACCAATCAATTTATCAGGAGTTTTTAGAATATTTTCTTAGATTCCAAAAGAGTGAGAGGACCCCTAAACGGAGTCGCTATCCATATCTAGTAACCCATGGTGAGCCAGAAATGACAGACGTGGTGCTAGACATCTAAAAGAATGAAACTCCATTAAAGTGGAGTAGTCCGTCTGTAGTCTCCAGGAAGGCGAAAGTTGCAGGTAAAATAACTACATAGCTGTAGAATAACGACAGTTTGGTCGACAAGTCGTAGCCTGAAAGTGACAGAATTCAAAGGACTGTTGAGTTTCTCTCAAGAGAAGATCCACTGAGTTGGTCCAAGCCCATTAACCAGGCGGAGGTTGATTGGCGTAAAGTTAGGCCCGTTTTTGTAGACAACTTGGCTCGCTGCAGAGATGGCAGGGGGAGCAGAAGCGTAGTTAGATGGCATCGTGACGAGATATTGAGTGTGTCCACCTATGGGCGCGTTGGACCTGAGGACATCAAATACAGGCCAGTAGGGAGTTTGATTAGGTGAGATATAGATGTACCCTCCTGTCTGGAAGAGGCTAAATCCAGTTCTCTGAGTCTGGGGTTGAGGCATGATAGAAGTTGTGTTGACGGATAGAATGGCTTCTTGAAAGAATTGTAACGATTGGGGAGACAGTGGTTGTAGGTGTTGATACTAACAAGGTGAGGGTACAAGGGGTCGAACGAGACTATTTATGAACTTCGATACTTGTCAAGCCAGAATATTTCTTGCAGAGGTTGGTACATGTAGGTGTCGACTTGTCATGATTGTTCAGGTCCAGAACAAAGTTCCGGCACATCTATCCGCATGACCCTTTGGAATGTGCAAGACTTGACTTTGAACCCAGACATGTGATGAGATGTGATTTGTGAGCATCTATGTTAGCATCTGTGTGAGCTGAATGTCAGTACTATGATGGGCGAGCAGACATACTCAGAACTCCCTTCCTTCTTGCAAGTGTCTAGGTCTTGTCTAGCGCGGTAGGACGTCACTTTGGGGGTGATAATTCTTACGATTCACTTGCTGTCCAAATCTGAGAGCGACAAATGGTGCACTGGCGAAGGAATGTGATGTAGTCATTGATGATTTGATTTCCGTCATTGTAGATAGCAATGGACTGATTTTAGATTTAACACTGCACAGGCGAGGGAATGTGATATATGCATTGATGGGTTGTCTTCTGTTATTGGAGATGAAAATGGACTGTTTTTTGGATTTGAAGCCGCACAAGCAGTTAAACCTAATTATCTCAACTCAGCCAGCCACCCTTTCATGTGTAACTTTTATTAAGACTTAGCGTCATATACTACAGAATGTCTTCATACTCTGAGCGGTGCAACCTTAATGTTTGCTAAGTCAATTTGATAACGGCAATATATCACTTTGTCTACTATTTCTATGCAACTTATTATTTATGTCCTCGCAGGTAATAAGAGGACTGTGTTGAGAATAGCAAAGAATACAATAAGCCGGTTTATTTTTAGTATGATATTAACCTATAGCCTAGGCAATAACTAATATAACAGTGGTCTAAAGCAATAAACAGTTTAGCATTAATATGGGGACATGATACTGGGGCGAGACCTGGGGTTCGGCTATGGCCTTCCTATAAGTCTAGAACACAAACTCAGCTCGCCACAGGATACAATCGTAACCTTCGGAGAGATCTGCATCTGTTTTTGGATTCTAGACCATGAGATCAGCTCCCTGCAAGTTCCGGGGGGAACTTTAAATGAGACTTAAACGGCGGGGTTGAGTCCGAAATCCAGATTATACGTCTCTCAACACATGATCCAAATATAGAGCTACCGGTCATTATGTAAGGTAATAGGTACCTCATAAGTATAAAAGGTCCGAGAAGAATCTATGGTAATATTTTTTTCTCTTGCCAGTTTTCATCATCTTCCTAACATTTCACCCTATCATCTTCCTTAAAGACAATTTTTCAAGACTTCAAGCACCATCATGCCCAACAACTACCAGATCACTATTATCAACAAGAGTGATGAGCCTCAGACTTATCTCCTCTTCCAGAATCCTCCTGAGGTCAACCCAGCACCTAGCCCAGACGTGTTTACCAATATCTATCAGTCATCCCCTACAATTCCTAATGGGGCCGATACCAATTTCTCTATCACTACCCAGTGGTACGGAATTAATGGCACCTCCCCAGCACAGGCTTTGGGCACCAATGTCAAAGTCTCAACTGCTCAGGGAAGCCCGGTCACTCTTGGAGGTGGTTCTAGTCTTGGAACCACTCTGGCCCTGACTACTGTCAACTCAGACGGCGAATCTCCCGAGTTTAATCCCGTTACGCCTGCTGCCGCTGCTGGTAGTGGAGCTTTTCAGATAGTAACTGATAGCAGCTTCACTCCTCTCAATCTGAGTGAGTATTACCTTGGATTGTTCACCTTCCAACTTCCAGTCTATCAAGCCATCCTTTGCTTAACCCTCTACTGACTATTATTGTTTCGTTAGATAACATATTCATTGGGCTCGGCGCTCCGTCCGCAAATAATCCCGACATCATTAGTCCGACAGCCACGTTCCCGGCTGAGCCAAGTATGACTTACACGATTTGGCCCAAGAATACGTGGTATATCTGCACTGGATCGTTCCAGCCAGGTAGCATCATCGAAGTTCAAGCAGTGGGCGCCAAGCAGGAGGTTGATTTTGAGACCGGACGCGCGAATCAAACTTTCATCCACAACCCGAATGGCACTTACAGCCCTGCTTAAGATTCCAGGAGATGGATGGATCCTGTTGACTGGGTGTGTTCATTGAATTATCTTTGTTGTTTTGAGAAAAACAAAAAAATATTGCCAGTTTCTCTGACTCATATCTCCTATATAATATGACACTTTTTTGGCCATAAATTGATCCAAGGCCTCTATAATCTCGATCTGAGAACTTCTCCATTAGCTACATGGTGATATCTTGGCGACGGGCTCGGCATACGATCCATACTAGACTAACGAGTATCATCTTGCGATAAGACGATTGAGAGCGTCATATCGTTTTCTCGATCATATCATTGAGAGTCATCATCGTGGAAGCCGCTAAGTATCCTCTGCTGTCTGTCTTTAGCTCTCCTTGTTTGAAGCTGAAATAAAGCTAAAACGTGTTTTCAGTATTAAGTGCTGTGAGTTTGCGAGGGCGAGAAAGAGTTATTCTTGTTTAAACAAAACATGCCATAAACTAATAGCAGATTGGAGGACTACGCGACTCAGGATCGGACCCCTCTAACAAGTCGTAGCTCTGTTCCCCAGATTTGTAGGCTCCAAGTACTACCCGAGACATAAACAGAACCAAGTTTTATTCTTATGTGTGTACCTGCCTCAGATAATGGTAAATACTTATGGAATTGCAGTATTGCGATGCTTGGGGATGCGCATATTGGAAGAGAAACCTGTGGCTAGCTGAAGCCAATGACCTAGAGCTGTGATGGCCTGGTATGCAAGGCTAGTCACAAATAGCGAGTGTTTGTATTACAAAGATGTATCGCACGACTATGGAATCAATGAGGTATAAACCGTCACTGGAGAGTGGCTGATGCGGGAACTGTACATAACTCACAACGCAAGAAAGCTAGCCGAGGCTATATATTCATGCAGCACCACTTTTTTCTTAACTTCCAGCTTGTGATACAACTGGCTTCATCACATATCTCGATTGCAGAAAAACTGCTTAGGCCTGAGTAAAGATATTCGTTGTGGCTTCGCCTTCTATGTTCTGACCTAATACATGTCAACCGCAGGAAAACACTAATTCGGATATCTCAAGATCCGATGAGAGGCAAGGAGGACTACAGTCTACCCGACTTAAGTCAAAACCTAAAGCTAAACTTGCAGTAATCCGGGCCGTAATGGATAAGTTGTCCGAGGGCCGTAAGTAGTAAAGCTAAGCGAGGATATCAACGAGGCTAAGTGTAAGGATACGATCGTTTTAACTTTATTCGATTGTGACCGATCATCAGTCTGGAGCTTTGGAAATAAAGGAGCGTACATATGGAGTCAGATGCGATAACCTGCAAATACTCCCGCATAAGTGTCTTGTGGTCACATTCCTTGAGCCCAAGTGACTTCTTTTGAATCACACCGACTCGAGCTATCACATTTGCCCTAGTGTGGAATGGCGGGGTAAAGGGCGAGACCTTTGTGTAACACACTCAACAACAAGGCGCTAGTTCTTCCCACTCAGGCTTAGACGATAAACTAGGAGAAATCGTATGTGTTTAAGTTCTAACCGACTGTGTAGCTTCGGCCACGTAAGTAAGCCAATTACAATATCTTCATCAAAACTGAGCATGAAAATCACAGCCCATACTGGACACTTTCAACCCGATCGCGGACCGTAAACCTTGCGATCTCCTGAGACATTCCCTTAGACGATTTATTATGGTCTGATAAGCGATGACAAAAATATGAAAGTAGTAATGTGGCGTAAACTGTTGGGAGCTGAGAAGTGCTGAGATATGTGATGTCGAACAGCCCAGAGAGCACATCATGCAACAATCAAAAGTCTATGCAAGAACGATTCCCGTGGAGCACGCGACCTTTATGTCATGCTCAACGTCAACTCGAAGACGTATCTACTGCCTGTGATGAATATTATCGCAGAAGTATGGGCTGGAGGTATACTATTGGTTCGGACGCATATGGAACCGAGAAATGGTGAAGCTGTGGCTAGTTGAGACGCGAAGAATAAAGTCTGACGTAGGGAAATCAAGGAATGCTGGATAGTCTAGATTGTATTTCGATCGTTGTTGTGCTTTATTCTGCTGCTTGCGGCCCTTCGAGATGAGCTGCATGTTTATGGCAGGTCGATTATTGGTCTGGACTAAGGGTGGATATAGCCAACAAATTGTGGACTTCATTATGTATGACATACCAGTGAGCATTATGGCATCTCTTGTTACATGCTGTTCTTTAAAGCTTTCGCCTAGAAATTCTATAAATACCACACTCGGTCACTCTGTCAGTTAGAAATTAATACCAAGCATTCAGGAGAAACAAGAGAAACGCATAAGAGTTACCAGAATACCTTTCCTTCCTCGACCCTTCTGGAGCCTTCTGAGGCTACAGGATTCTTTGAAAGCACATTTAATTGCCTTTGTCAAGGTTAGGCAACTCAATCGACAATGGCAGACAGTCCCTACCTTCATTTTCCTGACGACTATTGGCAAGTCGAATGGCGTGTCAATGGTATTTGGAATGGCATTTTGACCTACTGCTTTCCACACGGTATCACCGAAGACAATTGGATCGTGGCTCCTGAAGTCTACTCGACTTGGTTCAACACGAATGGATACAGAGCCGACCTGTGCGTCATAGCTCTCGAAACGAATGACGACCAGGAGCAGCAAATCGGGCAGCAAATTCTGAACTGGTGTACCGATGGTGTTCATAATTATCAGCAATTCTATTGCTGGGCTATTGGAACCAAGGGGAAATTTGTCACTTTTTATGCCTTTGACGGAGTCAATACACTTTATCCCCTGGGGATTAACGCGGCAGGGCACATTGTCAGGGACGCCGCTGTCAATCCTCAGGATATAACTGATCAGGCTGGATGGGCATTCGTTAACCAGGTCTTGACGGCTATTCGCAACGACCCTCAGTTGACGGCAGCAAGAATCGCCAATGACGACTTTGATTAGGGCTACGGTACTAGCTAGTAGAATTGCGAGCTTTTGCGACATATGTACATATATTTGTGGTATGGAAATGAGTAACAAGGTTATTTCTTCGCGAACCTTTGTGTTCATAGAGGTTCGGCCAATTAATGGGATAGGCCCACAATCAAATTATCTTTTGAGCAAAGAAACATGTATTTGTGACTGGCTTGGTGAGAATGAAGATATAGAATTTATTGGAGAAAATGGCGATTTTATCAGTAAGAAAATGGTCTGGCCAGGTACTTGGGATCCCTCTCTGGCTTCCCTTCAGGCGGGACATCCACTACATCCGGGTTGACATACCAACTCGGATCACCCTGCTCCTCTTCCTCCATGACACACATACTCCATCCATTGCCTAACCATCTGAATCTATTCTCATGCATTTCTTCAAAGTCAAAGTCTTCCCACCTCGGTGCCCTCAACGCCTCTAGTGCATGCATTACACTACCTGGCCAAAGAGCAGAGATCTTATCTCCATGTCCTCCCCCAATCTTGTACCATGACTTGCAATCGTCCATGTAGACTGTCTTCTTGAAATACTCTCCTATGTAGTCTGCAAAATCTTGGACACGTGATGCTTTGGGCGTCATGGTTACGTAGTCTTCCTTCTGGAGTTTGCGGATGCACTTGACGATGTAATCGCCTTCTGCCTCGAGAAGACATGTCAGGGAGCCCGCGCCAATGGCTGAGTTCGGTCCTAGCATCATGAAGTAGTTGGGGAAACCATCCACCGTCATAGTCAGATACGTCGCAGGGAACGGATCAAACTTGTCCTTCAATGTTACTCCTTGTTTGCCGATGACTGGGAAAGGAGGGGTGTAGTTAGTCTGGAAGCCCGTTGCGCAGACCAATACGTCAACATCGACTTGTCGACCCTCAGGCCCTGTGAGCTTCAGGCCCGTCTCATTGATACTCTCGATACCCTGTGTGATGAAATTGACGTTTGGCTGGGACAATGCCTCGAGATAGCCTGGTCCCGGTGTCAGGCGCCGACATCCAACACCAAAGGTTGGCGAGAACGATTCGAGAAGATCGGGTCGCGAAGCTAGAACATCGTTGGTGATCTTTGAGAACATGGCGACAAACTCTTTCTGCATCTCTGAGCCCCGGAGGGTTGAAAGATGAACCAAGTTGCCGTCATCCTCAATGCGCTTGCGGAAGCGGAGATATTCGTCGTCACTCTTGACGAATTCTGCCAAACGAGCGGCCGAGACTGTTTCCATGTTAGACCAGGTTTTCCTCTTGAATCTGTATTCAGAACTCACATTCAATATCAGAAGGATCCCATCCCAATTGCTTCATCGTCACATCGCCAAAACGGTTCGATATCCAGACCTTGCTACGCACGAAGCAGTTCAACTTGGCACCCTCGACCTTTTGCAGCTCCGGTACAATCTGAATTGAGCTCGAACCACCACCGATGACACCGATGTTCTTGTTCTTAAAGTCGTATTCCTGGTCCCAGGCTGCTGAGTGCATCTTCTTTCCCTTGAAGGTATCAAAGCCAGGAATATCAGGCCAAGAGATAGTGTTGAGATTACCTCTGGCGGCAATAACGACATCTACTTCCTCGGCGAAGCTCTCCCCTGCGTTGGTATCAACTGTGACGTGCCTAGATGATGTCAGCGTTTGATCTAGATAAGGTTATCTAAGAAATACCATTTCTTGGCGGTATCATTCCAAGTAGCGCTAGTTACTCTATGTCCGAGATGAATGAAGCGCTTCGCACCGTATTTCTCTGCCACGCCGTCGATGTAGGCGCAAATTTCATGTGATGGAGCATAAAACCCAGACCAAGCCTTGTTTGGCGCAAAGGTGTACTGATAGGAATGAGCTGCGAGTAGATGTCAATATACGGAGTGCAATTTAGCCAATGTTTCCAGCCTACATGGAATATCGCAGGCACAACCTGGATACCGATTCTCCCACCACGTTCCTCCAACACCTTCATTCTTCTCATAGATCTTCAGATCAATGTTGCGTAGACGCTGGGGGATTCTGATGCCGAGGTAGACGCCTGAATACCCAGCGCCGATTACACGAACCTTGAGTGGCCGTTGGTTCTCGACTGGAACATCCTTGCAAGTGAAGGTTTCATGGACAGCATTTGCATGAGCTGTGGGCCCGTCTACCATCTTGTCTGCAGTGGAAATCTGGTCCAAGACTGGTCCATTGCCAATTGTCTGCGCTGGGACAGGCGCGGGGTCACGACCTGAGTTTGAGGAATTAATTCCCATGGTGAAAGCGCTTGGCGAAGTAAAGGATGCAAGATAATACAACAAATCACCCACTCACTTAGGGAGAGAATCGGTAGTAGCTTGATCTGGAATTGGGAAGTAATAACTGGGTTGAGGCTAGGTTATTTACAAGTCAGCTCCTCTAAAATGCAGACAGAATAGTTGTCAGCCTCCCTCGGCTCGTTCCCTCGGTTCGTCATCGTGTAACCTTTAACCCCTCTTCACACTCAAAGATACATCAACCACGCCGCCCAATGGTATTGCTGCCGCTGTGTAACGCCTGGTGTTGTTGCCGCGCTTTGCCTCCAAGGTGCTGTTGCCGCCAAGTATGTGTGAGCTCTTATTGCCGGTTTATATCCAGAGAGTGCCACTGCCGCAATACATCGGGAGATTCACCGGCTCATGTGTCCCTTCGAAGGAGGTTTGGCAAAGGGAGCCTATCTTGTCTTCTCTACTAATCATTCGAAGGTCTCATAAGGTTGAACATGCTGCCCGGTTGGCCGCATTGAAGGACCGTCCCAGCAATGCTATCATGGCTTTGCACTAGCCATCCGGGGACTGTTTAGAGATGAATCTAGGCCATTTCACCTTGTTTGAAGAGCAGACAAATATATGTCAAGCGTAGAGGAGTGTCTTCCTGCGATAGATGCTGGAGTCTCCTCTGCATTGGTGATAGTCACGAGCTTATTACTAACAGAGATGTCTTGCCGTTCCAGACTCGCAGTATGGTCCCGGCTGAAGAATCCGTGAGAATCCGTGGTGGGGACGGAAATTCCGTAAAACCTCAAGTGGGTACGGATACGGGCAACTTATCTCATGACCTGATGTACCCCGCAAACTCGGGGAACTGGTCTGATAAGATAAGATAAGGTTCATGCTATATCGGCCTAGACGCGATTATAAGGAAGGGCGTTGTGACGAGAGTATGAGATTAGTAGGCCAATTCAACTTCTTTTGATCCCTCAACAATCATTGTATCATCTCTTAATCCCTCTCTCTTGTCAGAGTCCCTGCAATGTCAAACAGTAACTTTCAAGTGGCCGTAGTTGGCCTCGGTGCTCTTGGTAGCGCAGCAGCCTATCACGCCGCCATCAAAGGAGCTACTGTTATCGGTTTCGAGCAATATGACTTTGGCAACATCTACGGATCTTCACACGACACATCCCGTATCGTCAGGACGTCCTACGGCTCACCAGACTATGTAGCTCTAGCCCGTGCAGCTTATAAAGACTGGGCTGAGCTGGAACGTCGAAGTGGTCTCCAAATGCTCACAATCACTGGCGGCGTTGTCTTCTTTCCCAAACTGGCCGATGACGGAGCATCTCTGAACAAATTCGAGAAGAGCATGAGTGCTTCTGAGTTTATGAGAAGTCTTGATGCAAACAACATCCCGTATGAGGTCCTCGGCTCTCAAGAAGTCAGGAAGCGCTGGCCTTCTTTTGATATCGCCGAAGGAGTTCAGACTATTTACACGGCCGACTCAGGAATCGTGCATGCGTCCAAGTCTGTGGCGGCAATGCAGTACCAAGCTCGTGCCAACGGCGCTGTTTTGAAGGAGAAGACACGTGTGGACGCGTTGATCCCAGATTCAAACGGCAAGGGAATGACTGTCAAGACCTCCCGAGGACAATTCCACGCCGACAAAGTTATCTTGGCTTGCGACGCGTGGACCAACAAGCTTATCACTCCACTTGGCACAAATATCCCGCTCCAGATCATGCAAGAACAGGTCACCTACTATAAACCAACTGATATCACCCCATTTGACGACACCAAGTTTCCTGTATGGATCTGGGCTGGCAACAGATATTTCTACGGATTCCCCAGTTACGGCGAGCCAACAATCAAAGCAGGCCGCGATACTTCCAACAACTTCATGACACCCGAAGAACGCACCTTTGTCCCATCTGATGATCTATTCAACGAATTGACCTCCTTTATGGGCGGTCTGATACCTGACAAGGGCCAGGCCATCCGAACAGTCACTTGTCAATATGCTATTACTCCTGATCGTCAATTCGTTATCAGCCCTTTGAAGAATCATCCCAATGTTATTGTTGGTCTGGGTGGAGGCCATGCGTTCAAGTTTGCTCCAGCGATTGGTCGTGTTTTGGCAGAGCTTGCGATAGATGGTGAGACAAAGGAGGATATCTCCAACTTTGGCATCCCTAGGGTAGGGGCAGACAGCAAACTATAGGAGCATATCATTTAGACAGCATTAATTAGATCTCACTGTTATGTCCAAATTATCAAATCATCACCACAAGATTGCGAGAAATATAAGCAACTTACACTATTTGATACATGATTATTTCATGCAGCTTATTCATTTTGTGGCTTGGTCTACGTGCATAGAAACGACAGGATAGCACCTATTGACAACGTCGCCCGTGTCATGAACTCAATAAAAAGAATTAAAACTAAAAAATAATACGATAGTCGCATTAGAGAGTTTAACACGTAATACAGTTACTTTTCCTCAATTGAGCCCGTTAAAAAGAAGGTATTCGCCGTTGTAAGCTACCGTCTCTTATCGCAAAATTAGGTACCCGATAAGACAAGACCCGGAATTTTAAGCAGGCCGAGCCAGTGGCGAGCTTCCTGCGTTCAGTGGCTTTTTCACCCCCGCACTTTTGACTCGAGGCCCAGGCTCAGTAGTCAGACGCGTAGCATACATAATTATCTGCACCAACTCTGAATGTCACCAACCGCCCTCCAGTCTCTATCAACCACGCCAATAAACACGCAGAATGAGTGCCCCACGATCAAGACAATATCGGCGCGTTGCTCAGGCTTGTGATAATTGCCGGTACATTTATGCCCATATCGGTAAAGACAGATATGAATGCTGATGGCGTTACAGTCGCAAGAAGATCCGTTGCCCAGGTGAAAGACCGCGATGTTCAGCATGTACACGTCTTCGCCAACAATGCTCGTTCACCGAGGCGAACCCTATCGGTGAGGATACAACGAGTAGACTAGAGAATCGTATGGTAAGGCTACTCATCTGAGTATCTCATGCCTCCCACTAAGAGCTGCAGTCCAGTCGACTTGAACAACTCGAGGATAAGTTGGATAGCTTAATAAGCAGAGTTGTGTATGTTGAATAGTACCCTAGCTCATGCCGCGAGGCCATCTGAACTGACGATATGTAGTCCTCCATCGATGCAAGAAACTACACCTACATCAACGTCAGACAGGAATAACCGTATATCATCATTTTCATCTACCTCACCTCACACAGTAGTTCCGCTAATGTACCTGAACCCTTTTCACTCATGCTCCTACGTGCTAATCAAGAGCAGATCTTCAATACCAACGGAAGTCACCACAAGAGCCATTGACTTTTACTTTCGCCATATTCATCGGCAACCTCTGTGGCTTTTTGGCGAGCGCCCGTTATTACCTTCCGATACATCCGAGGAACTAATCTATGCTATGTTGGCTCTAAGTATGACTTATAATACGGAAGATACGCCTATGGATAGCCTTCAAAGTCCTGACTCTTATAACAAAATTGCCCGGAGAGGCGTCATGCTCAAAATTGCAGAGGGCAGAGTGACTATCAGATGTGCTCAGGCGCTGTGTCTACTAGCGTATTACAACTTCATCTGTGAGCCAATTCTTATTCATTCAGTGCGAATCCTGCTAACACTGCAGAAGTGGGCAACATACCCATGGCTGGCTTCGACATAGCAACCGTTCAGAACATGATCCAGCTTCTTCCTGGCAGTGAGCGTAATCCAAGTGGCTCAGCAGTCTCACAAGATAAATCCCGACTATTCTGGAGTATTCAGTACCTAAGCTCTTCTTGCGGTAGACCAGTCCTATTGCCGTCTATACCAACAAGTATCGATGCACCGCAAATGCTCACGGTCGAGACCCGAGATTCTCTGGGAAGCTGCATTGCAGCTCCAAAGGCTACACACTCGGGCTTACGGGAAACTCTCGTTGATGTATGGTCTCAGTCCCTAAAGGTCTGCGAGCTATGGAGTGATGTCAGACTCTACGTCGCAAAGTGCTTTGAAGGCTTAGCCAAACGTCCCTGGCATCCAGATTCCGACTACACCAAACTTTGTTCGCGGCTGTTGGAGGTTGAGATGATCTGGCCAATCTCTATAAGCTATAACGCAGCCAAATTTCCAGAGATTTCACCCTTGGAGGTAGAGAATAACCGTATGGACTGGCTACCGTGGCTCAGGGTCCAGATGACCTACCATACCATTCATTGCGTCCTCAATCACCCATCTTTGTATACCGTCATGGCTGAAACACCAAAGAGTAGACTTGGAGGCGACTCATTCTGGAGAGCATCTTATCTGAAAGCCTTGAGACATTGTACTTGGGTCTCGAGGTTGATTCGGACAGCGGAGGAGAAGAATTTGCGACTGGCTGATCCCTTCTTTGCTCAAGCAGCGGCTATCGCCAGCACTCTTCACTTGTACTGGACAAGGACGAACGATAGTCAATTGCAAGCGTCTTCTGTGCGGAATCTAGAAGTTTGCAGGAATCTTGTGAGGGAGATGGCTACATGTTGGCCAGTTTGCAAGACAATTGTATGTCCTCCACTCAATGGATGCATTCCCTTCATCACTGACATCTATATCAGGAGCATACTCTAGATCAGTTCATCGAGTCCACCGATCGATCAACCCAGATGGCAACTGACAAATCGCCCCCTGCCGTTGTCAGAACATCTCTCATCTGGGTCTTGCTAGACGTAGCTGCACCGCAATTCCCCAACTACCATGATCAGAGCGTCCACGGTCGAGATGTTTGGGGCGGTCATGCAGCCACTCAGGACGAAGATGGCCTACCAAGGTCCGAGACAAGCTCACCACCAACAGATATGCGAGAGTCAACAGCTCAGTACGCCTCACCTCCAGCTTGGGTATCTGAGAGGACAGATACGAATCCGCAAGAGACGGTTGAGAATGGGACGATTACAGCACAGCATGGGGTTAGCAATGAACACGTGACTACGCATGATTTGGCATGGGGACCTTGGGAGAATCTTGGACCGATGGGCGAGAACTTTAGTATGAACATGGATTGGTGGGATATGAATCAATTTTAAAAGTCAGGGCATAGGGAAAACAGTTCAAATGATATATAATACTATTGACTACTACCGAATAATACACTGACACAATGGCACCTGGGGTTTGAACCTATCACGACAGCTTGAAACTCTCCCTTCCCTAGGATGCACTTCGACCATATGGTTCGAATGGCAGAATGAATGAAACAATAGCCATGACAAAGAACAAAGCCCCTGAGATGTACAAAGGTGCTATAGTTGTAGTATCAGCAGTCACCGCAATGACAGCAGAAAGAAGACCCATGATACGGTTGAGAGAGACCGCGATACCATTGCCTGTAGTTCGGTGCTCAGACGGGAACACCTCAGCGGTGTATGCGTAGAGTGTACCGTAGTAGAGGTTGATGCAAACAGCTGAGACTTTGTCAGTATGAATAATATGAGGGATATGATGAGCTTACAGATGCAGCTGCTGATAGCAAGATTTTGAGCAGGAGTCTTGATGATGGTGTAGCAGAAGAAGAAGATGGCAGTGATCACAGCTCCAATCGCCATTGTGTATCTTCGTCCGAGGAAGCTCACTTCCGCAAGACCAGCGGCGATGAGGGGGCCAAAGATGGCACAGATATTGGTGATGGTGTAATCGCGCCAGGTCTCGGTGAAGGAAGGCTGGTAGTCGGGAAGACGGCTGCTGAGAAGGGATCTGCATCTGTTAGTCTGGACACCCTTATTATGTTGGACTTGGTAGAACTTACGGGAGATAAAGGAAGAAAAGAGGGTATCCAAGACCGATCAAAGTCCAAGACAACCAGATAAGGCACGTCGATAGAGCCAACTTCTTAGTCGAAAACAGTCCCTTGACGTGACCAACGAGACTCTTGCCCAAGCCACGAACAGCCAATCCCCTGCTACCACCGTGCTCGGGAGTATGAGCTGTGCCACAAGCCTGAAGCCCTTCGAGCGTCAATGAGCAGGGTCGCTTGTAAGTGCTGGCAAGCTTCTGAAGCATAGCAACAAGTTCCTCCTCTTTGCCGTTGGTAACTAGAAACTTGGGAGTTTCAGGAAGTCGGATGATGAGAATACGAAGTGCGGACATGACAAACATGAGGGCGCCACCGGTGAACATGATGAGTCTCCATGATTTGTTGTTCTGCCATGTGCATGTCTCGGCCGTAGCGAAACAAGTCCAATCGTTTCTAGCTGTGAAGATGTAGAGTTAGTTCCTAAACCCGAAGAGTTCAAACGTGAGAGGTAGCTTACAATAGTAGCCCCAGGCGATGAAACCAGCGCTGGCCTGACCAACACCCCACCATCCAGCCATAGCAGTAATAACCCATTGCTGCTTCGCAGGAACAAACTCCAGCATGACAGTTGGATCCAAGACAAGATTACCGCCAGCTCCAAAGCCAAGAAAGGCTACAAAGACACAGAAGGCGACCCAGCTGGGACCAGCTCCTGCGACGATGGTAGCAATGGCAGCGATAAAGAGAGTAGTGTTGAAGGCGATTCGTCGACCAATGATGTCTGCACCGAAACCCCAGAAGAGAGCTCCCATCTGGAGCCCAGCGTAAAGAGCCATGGCTGAACCAGTAGGATAGCCCCCATGACCGATCTCAAGGTAGGCTTGGCCAGCTGCAACGCTCTGGAGGAAGGCTACCAGGGAGTCAGCTGCGAAGCCGAACCCTGTAAGGCAGCAGAGCTTGAGATGGAAGCCGGTCCACCCAATCTCATTGATGGTCTTGAAAGTCAGCATGATCAACACTCATCGTCCCTTTGTGGTCTTACCTCGTTGACAAGATTGATCTTAGCCGACAGAACGGGGTCAACAACATTACCAAGTTCATTGACAGTGCTGACATGATACGAAATATCATCAGCAGCCATAACGTCCTTCTCCTGATCACGACTCTCCTTAACAGAACCCGAAGCCTCAATATTCGACATGGTAAAAGCTTTCAAATCATACGATGTAGAAGATAATATGCAAGATCTTGCGTCAAACATGGAGACGCAGGTTGCTTTTAAACCTGAATCAGTAATTCTCCATGATAATTCTCCAGGCTTGGCCGCTCGGTTATCCAAGCTTCAGTGGAAATTGATACACGCTACCCCACAAACTGCGAGGGTAGCGCTATCGAGAGAAGGCGGGGTGAAGGGATGCGAGATATGGGCACCAATAGGGGGAGGTGTTGTGATCTGGCCAAGATGATTAGGTTGAGTGTATTTGTTTAGGGCGGAGAATGACTAGGATGGCCCTTGGCGAGACTGTTCGAGAGGGGCGATTTCTACGTTTGTTTGAATGTATTTGGCAATAGTTATGGAACGGTTAATGACTATGATATTCCTTTGTCACAGTCTCACAGAGCAATGTCCAGCAGTGAGTTTCACTATTGACATTCTGTAGAGCATGCTCGCCTCTTCAGCTTATGATTGTAATTCGATCAGAGAACTCATGTATCTCAATATTTCCTGTTGCTATTTGGAGTGTCTGTAGTTCAGTTGTCATTTGGTTTGGGTTAGTTTCCGTGTTTATCATGATAAGCCCCATGCCCGAGGTCGGACACGGACCGAACACGGATTCTTCCCGTGTCTCGACTGACTGGCTCCGTTCCCCCCGCTACAACCACCTGACGGCGGACTCGGAATCGAGCTCCCCGGCCTATTATTCCCAGCGGCCAGAGTCCGAGTTGAAGATAGTCAAATAGCACATCACATGAAGTCAGCCACGTAGAATAGTCTCAGACCATGCCCATAAAGACCTTCCTCATGACTCGCAACAGCTTAACCATTAACCTTGTCTAACCCTTGCAAACATGTCCATCTCCATCCCGCCCTCTTTCATGCACTATCTCTTCTCAGCCGCTGGCCTTGCAGCGCTCATATCCTTGCTAGCGAGGTATCTCTCACAATCCCGACCCCATAAAGATCCCGTCCCCGCATTTCTCAAAGACACCACTTCCACAGCACGAGCATTACCCGCTTCTTGGTATAGATCCCCAGAAGTATACGAACTTGAACGACGAGCCATCTTTGCCAAGAAATGGATCCTTACTACTCACAAACTCAGATTCACTGAGCCAGGCTCGTGGGTCAAGTTTGAGCAAGCGGGCTTTCAATTCTTTCTTGTGAAGAATAAGCAGGGACATATCAATGGATTTCACAATATTTGTAGACACCGGGCTTTTCCTATCATGACGGAGGATAAGGGAAAGTCAAGTATCCTCTCTTGCAAATACCATGGTTGGTCATATGGTCTCAACGGTCAGCTCGCGAAAGCTCCTGGATATGATGACATGAAGGGCTTCGACAAGACCAAGAACGGTCTTCTGCCTGTTCATGTGCATGTTGATGCCAAAGGCTTCATCTGGGTCAACCTCGACTCTTCAAAAACGCCTGAGGACTTCTCAACTGAGTTCAAGAACATTGATCAGATGGCTAGACATGAGGGATTCAATTTCGACGACTATCAGTTTGATCATACCTGGGGCATGAGTGGTGACTACAACTGGAAGACGTTGGCTGACAACTACAACGAATGTTATCACTGCAAGACCGCACATCCAGACGCAGCTGATGTTGCTGATCTATCGGCATACCGAGTCGATACCAAGGGCGGCAACATCGAGCACTTTGCCAATACGAAACCCGAGATGGAAGAACAAGGTCTCAGGATAGTGAGCAACTATTACTTCCCCAACGCTTGCATGACCGTCTCGTAAGTCTCCCCTTCACATTCCCATATATCAGCTAACATGATAGTCCCAACTTCTTCTACATGATGCGATGCGTTCCTACTTCCCCCGGCCACTGCTCCATGGAATACGAAGTCTACCGACACAAGAACGCCACGGACGAGGGTTTCCAGACCATCGACGCGATGTTTAAGAGGATCTTGGCTGAGGATAAATGGCTCTGCAATAATGCACAGAAGAATCTTAATGCTGGCGTGTTTGTTAATGGTGAGATGCATCCTAAGATGGAGCAGGGTCCCCTATACTTTCAACATCGTGTTAGAGGTATCTTGAATGGCCATTATCAATTGGAGAATGCTGCTGGGAAGGAAATCAATCCAGCGCAGCATGTTCCGTCTGATAATTCTCGTGGAACGGAGAGTGATATGGGATTCTGCTCAGGTTTGGCTTGCGGGAAGGATGCTGAACAGCTAGTTTGGTAGATATCTTAGGATCGACTCAATGATCATTTACCAAGTGATCATGTCATCGGACTAATTGCACGGGAACATCGAAAAAGATGTAGTAGATGAAACAGGAGACAAATTGGAATCATCGTAATACTGAACTCCATAAATAGCTAAATATAAACATGCCTCATAATCGTATACTCATCCCATATCCATCCCAATCCTTAAATCTTTCCAGAGTTAGAAGTAAAGTACTTGCTAATATCATTATCCTCACCACACTTCTGACACTTGTGAATAACAGGCTTGTTGGTTCCAACCTGCGGCGCAACAGCACCAGTAATAGGTCTATGAGTCTCAGACTGATCAAGCTTACGCTCAGTCTCAGGCTCCTCGCGAATCTTGTCCTCAACAGGCTTCTCATCCTTGTTGCGAGACAGAGCAGCTGCGGTTCCAGCGCCGGCGGCTGCGGCCCCTAGACCAGCTGCCTTGGTGCCGAAGTGGCTATCATCCTTCTTCTGAGATGCGGGCTGTTGCGAAGAGCGGCTAGTGGAGAGATCGTCGTCGTAGGCGACGCCGGAGGGTGTGCCGGATGCGAGGGTGTTGTACTTTCCGGCGTTGGCGTTCTCGGCGAGGGTGGAGTGGTGAGAGCCGGTTGAGCGCTGGGAGTGCTCGGACTTTCGGGAGGGCTCGTGGTGAGAGCTGTCGAAGGCAGAGGAAGAGGTGCCGAGGCCAGCGCCGGTACCTGTAGTTCCAGTGGTGCCAGGCTGAGCTGTTTGGGAACCGTCATTGCTCAAGTATTGATCCTCGTCACGTTTGTTGGACCCGTGAGAAGCAGGAGCTCCAGCTCCAAGACCTGCAGCAGCACCGGTAGCAAGTCCAGCACCTCGGTGAGAGCCCTCCTGCTGGTAGGACTGAGAGGTAGGGTCGCGGGTAGATTTGGAAGTAGGCTGAGTGGTCTGAGACTCGAAACCTCGGTTGGAGTCAATGCCAGTAGGTTGATCAGAATGGTGATCACGACTGGATCGAGAGGCCAGAGCTCCAGCGCCGAGTCCAGCGGCAGCACCAGTGGCTAGACCAGCACCGTGATGAGAGTTGTCCTGCTGGTGCTGGGAGGCAGGTTTGGTGGAGCTGTATCCAGGCTGAGTAGTCTGCGATGAAAGACCTCGGCTGGAGTCGAGTCCCGATTGACCAGTAGACTCATGTTCGCGTCCAGATCGAGAGGCTAAGGCACCAGCACCAAGCCCAGCAGCGGTACCGGCAGCAAGGCCAGTACCACGGTTAGAATCATGCTGCTCATACTGAGATGTAGGGTTGCTAGAACTATAAGCAGACTGGTTGCCCTGCGACTCAAGGCCTCGGTTCGAATCAAGACCAGTATGCTGACCAGTAGTCTCATGCTCACGGCCCGATCGGGAAGCAAGAGCACCAGCACCAAGACCAGCAGCAGTTCCAGCAGCGAGTCCAGCGCCGCGGTGGGAGTCATGCTGAGAAGTCTGACCAACGGGGTCCTTGTGAGAGAAGTTGGCGGGTTGATCTGGCGGGGCACCATATGCTGAAGAGGAGCCAAGGGTTGAAGGCTGGTTGGAACTAGAGTGCTGGCCGGAGTGAGACGCAAGTGTTCCAGCGCCTAGACCAGCTGCAGTACCCTTGGCGAGGCTGTGATCGCCGTGAGAGCCCTGTTGCTGGTAGGTCTGAGAAGTAGTGTCTCTGGTAGAAGTGCCAGAGGGATGGTAGCTCTGGGAGTCATAGCCAGTGCCAGTTCGATCATTCTCAGAGCGCTGAGCATAATGCGACGCCAAAGCGCCAGCTCCAACACCTGCAGCAGCACCGGTCGCAAGACCAGCGCCTCGGTGCGAACTATCCTGCTGGGTAGTACCAGTAGGCTGTGTGCTATAATCCCTCGTAGAGTCAAGTCCAGAAGCAGGATACTGCGTGGCACCCCGAGTACCAGAAGGGTCTGTCACATCACGCTGAGTCTTGTCATCGTGACCCCTTCCAGCAGTGTTAGCACCCCACGCAGCTCCAGCAGCAGCAAGAGCAGGCTTGGAGTGACCATGTCTCTCCTGATCAGCCTCCTGCTCGGCCTTGGCCTCCGTCTCAGTTTTATCCTTGCGATGGAAGAGAGCGCCAAGCTTGCTCTCTTTGGGTTCTTTGGCGTGCTTGTCCTCTTTGTGATGCGTCTCCTTATCCTTATGATCCTTGCCGAGAAGAGGGAATGACCGGCCCTTGTGTTCGTCGTGGGACTTGTCGGTTGTTTGCTCTACCTTGCTTGGTGTTTGGGTATCATCGGCGTGACGGTGCTTGTTAAGCTCGTGAGCTCCAAGAGCACCGGCTCCAGCGGCTCCAACACCAGCTACGCCCTCGTTAAAGTGAGAGCCAGATGTTTGGCTGGGGCTTTCTTGCGTAGTTCGCTGAGCATCGGTGGGGTTGGTAGTAGAGGATGTGGTGTCGCGATCGTTTCGATGGAGGAATGTTCCGCTCTCGAGGGTACCAGCCGTTCGAGTTGGTTCTGTCGCGCCGGAGTAAACAGCCCGGTGACGTGCGTTCTCATCTTCAGGACTGCCGTGACCGATGACAGTGTTGTGAACGCCTCCGCTAGGAAGGTCTCCCCAGTAGGGATGGTCTTGGGTAGAGGGTGCAGCAGCGCCAGTGGCTCCCTCAGTAGCGGGGATCTTGCTGGTGTCACCCAGACCTCCAGCAGCTGTAGTACCTGTAGCTGTAGTGCCAGCAGTTGTAGTGCCAGCGGTTGTAGTAGTGTCGGTAGTTCTGTCTAGAGGATCGTCGCGTCGCTCGGAAATGGGTTCGTTAGAGGGCTTGTAGGAGGTAGGATCATTCGACTCAGTGAATCCAACACCAGAGTCCTTGTGTGCATGACCTCGAGGGTCATCGGCCTTGTGAAGCTTATTGTGCTCGTATCCCTTGGAGTAGCCTTGGTGTGTTTCGCTGGGCTCCATCTCTTCTGTGGGGAATGATCCTGGGGGATGGTGAGATGTTTCTGTGGTGGTGTCCTTGGACTCGTCGGAGTGGAGGATGTCCTTGATCTTTGCGCCCAGACTACTCATTGTGAATGTTGTGCAGTGTTTATTTTTAGGTATGGGTATCAAAAGTGAATTATTAGATGGTGTTTTGCTATTGAGTCGTGAGCGTTTGATGATGAGCTCTACCAAATGAGAATGTTGACCGCCTCATATACCACTTCACTTGTTCCCCAAGCAAGGACAGCTCGATTTGCCTACGTCGTCGACATCATTATGACCGCCACGGGAACTAACAGATCGTGTGGGGTGCAGCCAAATCGTTGATTGACATCTGGGTTTCCCAGATTTGGACGACGACATCCCTGCTGACCTTACCGAGTTGGGCCAAGAGCTGTACGCCATTCCGTCATCCACATTACTAGCTCCTCAATTTGGCAGCTTTTTGTTTGCTGGGCATCTTCGATCATAACTGTGCAACGTATGATCTTCGCTGGGATTACGTCTTTCTCGCTATTTCCCTGGTCTAGACCTCTTCAGCCGCATGCGCTACGAATGGGGATTGCATCATTTCAGCTTGTCGGGATGGCCACGAGGTGTTTGACTGGTATTGCCGAGCTGTCAAAGTGTGCGAAAACAGGATTATGGTTATTGCGTGCTGTAGCGGTGTATTTCCATGTGTGATGCAATCAGATAGCTTGTCATCCACGGTATAGTTGTCGCACTTTGAACTATCCTGAGACGATTGACCAAGTTGGAAATGAAATGAGATAATACTGGAACAAACTGAATGCATTTATACTAAATTGACATTGAAAATGATACGAATAAATATTACAACTATTATGAAATCACTATTGTATGTAAGTAAGGGAATAAATCAGTCTTTGAATTGAATGGTGTTTGAAGCTTCTGATAAACTGATTTACAGCTGTAGCTACCCTGCAACTCTTGATGATCTAGAGCTTCGAGCTGTCTAATTGGATTGGCGGCTGCTATATCCCCACCGCGGGATAAGTCGCGTCGCGTCATCACGAAAACGCGTGAAAACACTACCGTTGCATCAATACGATCCATGAACCTATTTCAACGCATATGAATATCTTGTGATCGCGTCACGCTCTTGGACTTGACTATAGCAACCCATTCTCGTCTCGTTTATTCATTCAAACGCGGTGACCGGGACTCTCCTCCATCCTCCGCAACGTTGTAGGGAGCATACCAGCCCTCTTGGATGCGCGTTTACTCCCCAGATTGAACGGCGCCAAAGAATTGGACCGACCACGCCATGGAATCGACAATCTCTGCTGGCCAGGCGCTTGGCGTGGTAAAAGAAAAGTCTGACACGGACGCGTCCTGCCCATCTAAACTCGGGATATGACATCTGGAGGTCAAAGCTGTATGAGAGGCTGGAAGTGCTGCATAGGAGGGCTCAGAAGCCATGGTCGCGTCTCCTGCAAGATACGTTAGTACCAGCTCGATCCAAAGACAGGCGTACACATACTCCATTTCAGACCGCACTCCTTCAGCCCCTCCATCATGTCTCTCGCAATCCTCGCACCCTTCGAGTTGACGCTGAGAGCTTCAAACACCCTCAAACATGTCTCCGCATCATCAGAAATACCATCAGCGTCGAAGGTATCCAATGCATCACCCGTTTGCTGACTAAAGATGCTTGAGACCACCAAGATAGACCCTGCGCAAATCAAACACGAAATCATCTGCCACCAGGGAAATTCCTGCACCAAATCCTTCTCACATGAGATACAGTGCAGTAGGCGTGCTGTCTCGCGAGCCTCAGCGATGCATACTTTTTCATACATGCTGACAAGGGCCCAGTTCGGCTGGCTGAGTGCAATGTCAGTCTCGTCATCAAGGTTGCGCATGATTGGGTAGCATAGGTATGGCCTGTGAATGAGAGCTCGTAGATGGTGATACTTGATCGCCAACATGCTTCGCTTCGGTATGTTAGTAATGCCCAGCGAGTATTAGTTCTGATGGATACGTACCTGGCGTTTGAAGATGAAGGACTTGCCAAAAGCATGTCCTAAGTCGAATCGCAATGTTCTTGGCAGCGATTGCTTCCATTGTAGGAGCTTGAGGTCGAGTTCCTTGGTATTGAACAGATCACTGCTTAAATTCTGGCCGGCGCGCGGGCTATAGAGGTCTCGCAGGACCTGGCTGACGATCTTGGAGAAGGAGATAACCTCTAGATGGTAGTCCCCGACAGAAGGCCCCTCAAACATGGTTGGAAACTCGTCGCCATCCCAATCAATGTCGGAATCACCAAGCCGTGAGGGCAGCGGAACATGGCAGTAGTCTTCATGGATCGCTGGGGGTCGGCCCAATTGCAGAGAGATCAGGCGATCGAGAACGTATATACAGTACCAGATCCGCCGCCGTCGCTCTACGAGTAATCTCCCTGGCCCTTTAAGCCTCTGGGGATCGTTCTGCTCTACGTGTAACCCAATGCTCTGGGCCATACGGACAGTTTGGCCCAATGTTGCCCAACAGCTGCCAAGTTAACTACACATAAGTGGACTGACATCGGAATGAGACTTACCTGTCTGTTCGGCAGACTGCTAACATGTAGAAGCATTGAGCTAAGAGCAGAGACACATGGTGAATTGATCGGTCTGCCGCTGCGGGTAGAGCTAGAGAGAGTGCTTGAAGGAAGTACACTTCGTGACACTTGTTCGCTCCAATTTGCTCTCCCGGTATGCTGGTGTAATAAGCCCCAATGGCACAAATGACATCTGGCCACAGTATAAGCATAAATTCAGCGGCACAGAGAGAGCTAGCCACTTACATATCAGTGCAAGTCTGGTATTATCCAGAGAACAGTCATCCGACGAATCCAGCGCTTGATCAAGCGATCTCATAAACAGCGACTGGGGAATAAACGGAAACGCCAGATGCACAGTAGAAAAGTACACATCAGCAAAGACCTTCGCCGCCTCACGACTCGGCAACTCAACAACCCTACCAGGCATGACATTGACGCTCGGAGACGCAATGTCGTCGACTTGCTCGTAGCTGTCAACTCGCTGGTCAGAGTCGGAAGAGCCAGGCTGGGCCTGCAGAACCCGCTTGACCAAGTTGAAAAAGCACACGTCGCTCACTTTGCCAAGATATCTCTCGGCCTGACTAACCTGCGGACGGAAAGAAAGAGTATCAGCGCCAGTCAAGGTTGTTGTTAGCCTTGCCGTCAGAGTAGTCGCATCGATGTTGGATAAGGCTCTGTCAGCGGCTTTCATACAAGCCAATACTGAAGATGCGTCTTCTTGATGTTGAGGTGTAGGGAGCTTCGACACTACCATGTCCAATAACGACTCATACTGTCTTATCGCCTCACGCAAATCTCCATGTCCTTGCACAGCACTATCCAGCGAGCCATCATCAGTGGAAGCTTCCTGACGCCTCTTGGCCCGACCCCCAGCTGCATAGACACAATCATACCCGTAGCCCTTACAGCGACTGCACTCGGGCCATTTCCCATCACACTAACACATCAATACCAAGCAAAAGATAAGATAAACCGGGTAAGCTTGCCTTGGATTTCATAGACCGGCATTTATGACATGCCTTGGCGACGCGCTTCCGCTTAAAGCCGACCCGGGGCGAGGCGTCTGCCATGATATGCGAGATTCAATTGATGCCGTGGATTTTGGGCTTGATACAGCGGCTAGAAGCCGGATACTTGTTCTTTTTGTTCCATGTGGGGTTATAGGCGGTATAGCCGCCTGATCCGACTTATCCGATGATCCGTTGCTGGTGTTTCTCCGGTTGTATGGTGTATACGGAGATTCTCAACTGAGGATATTACGAATTATTAATTTAGACGCGTTTGATTGGGCTAGATGTTCGTGCTTTACCAGAACTGGAAATTAAAGGTGCTGCATTGTCTATTAAGCATACATCGTGACATGGAAGAGTGCGTCTGTTGGATTGAACCTTGACCAAGGATTCGAGCGTTTTGCATTTTTGTTACATAAAAGTTCAATTCAATGTCACGCTCAGTCCTGTTCATCCGGGTTTCCGACTTATGCTCCAGTTCCGGCTGCATCTGAGATGCTACTCGTCCCGTAAGGCTTGAGATCACCATCACCAGATCCAAGGGCTTATTTTATACTTGTACACAATAGACCTCCGCCATGGAAATGCTTAGCTGTGCTGAGCAATATTTTCTCTCAAGACAATCGCCATCTTAGGGTTGTTCTATAGCTAGTGATCTCTATCCCATCACCCAAGCCATGCGCCTTGAGCTAGTTCTTGAAGCAAATGCCAATGCACACTCCTACCGGCCGGGCGATCGTGTACGGGGAGAGTTACGCATCTGGGGCTATAGACTCAAGCAGTCATCAGAAATCACTGCCGAACTTCAAGGTGGGTCTTCTCAACAGCATGATAAACTTTATGCCCCTGAAACTGAAGGCGGGCGCACATAGGTAAACTAAGTTTACACTCCAACAAGCATCAAAATGGCGGAACCTCTTCATCTACATACACAGGGTCTCCATGCAACAAGTCAGATAATGTGGTGCACACAGTAACTAGCCCATCCGATACTCAGTGCCTTGTGCTAAAAGGAGAGTAGCTATTCGAACAGTCCAAACAGATCACACTCACCACGAAAAGCACGACGTTCAACCCCCCCAGTTACAATCATGACGCCGATTACTACGCCCCATTTGGCTTCACATTCCCAAGCAGCAGCTGCCAATGCCGCTGCCAGTTACCGCCATCACTCGAGAGATCATCGTCCGGATATGCAGTCAAGGTCGAATACGCCATAATTGTAACCGTCAAACACCGTCTACTCTGCCGAGTATCGAGACTCAAAACTCTACGCCGAGTCATATCCTTCGAGTCAGAGCCTTCGATCCATGTCTTACCATCGTCTAATATCGGGTCAGTCTCTGCGAGCAAGCTATTTCCAAAGCTATACAAAGCTCTGGCTAGCCAAGGCGTCTCAAGGATCAGATCACGATCTGATGAGTGCCTGCCTCAGTATGAACCTACGCTGCAACTCGAGGTGTTACTTCCGTCACCACCCATACTGACTCCGGGGAGGTCGACGGAGATACAGTTAATCCTGCATACTCCGTCAGAGCTTGTTATTAGCGAAAACATCTACATCCGCAGTGTTGAAGCGCAGTTAGACAGCTGCGTAGAAGCCAAAGTCGGGCTGGTAACGAAGACTGTGACCGAGACAGGGAGCGGCTGGAACTTGCAAGGACTCTTCCCTGTCAACAGAAAGCACTTCAAGGTGGATTTAGGAACCTGGGGACACTACCTGATCATGGATGCATTGCCAACATGTAAGTCGTGCGTGCTAGACACGACGCATTGGCTTCGCATTTCGGTGGGAATATCTAAAAACGGAAGCGAGAGGACTCAGGTATGTCTAACACTCTGCAAGATTTGAACACTGCTGATGAAGTCTAGATTGTTGAGACATCGCTTGAAGTCATCATAATCGGCGCACCACCTGGCTATACTACAAACCCATCGGTATATGTTTGATAGAGTCAGACACAGGTAAACCACCAGCGGCTATCTGTTAAATGAGGCGATTTATTTGGTTGTTATAGTGCTGTTTTTCTTGCAAGTTGAAGAGGCACCAGACATGCGAGCCGGCTTTTACAGGTTGGGGAGTAGGCGCATGATGATAATCTGGTGATCAATACCATACAAATACGTGGCGATGCACATACCCTTTTGCAATAAATCCGTTTCATTCTCATGCCACAATTATGTACTGTACGCTGCGGCATAGACTATTGTTCGCAGATTTAAGCTTCCATTAGCCTTGTATCCGATTAAGTAGAGTAAATGACAAGTTCAAGGTAACTCGTGCGTTACCTTTCTCAATTATGATCATGACTGTACGCTTAGTATCCGTTTACGATGCAGACAGTCATGTTTGTGGCAGCGCATTGGATGCTTGATGAAAATAGTATAAGGACGCCAGAGACTAAGTCCTTAAGATTGCAATAACTTACATTCCCTTCCTGAATATTTCTGAGATTTATATTAATGTCTTTCCTATTGGATGTATCTAAGCTTATTAGTAATTCTTAATTGTTTATATAATGGTCATTTAAGGCCTTAAGAACTCCGCACTCTAAACCCTTTCTGCAACTCGGTGTCTTGAAACACCCCGAGGTAGCTACAAACTCCGCAAATTCCACTGCAAGTCCGCTTTAAGTTAATTATTAACTAGTTATAAATATCTATAGTATCTGCTTGAAGGCTATACCCTACGTTATATGAGCTTAATTTCCCACTACTTAATACCTTTAATATATCCCTAACAACCAGCAGAGAAGAACTCCAACATGGCGGCAAAGAGAGTTGCAGTTGTGGGCGGCTCTGGAAGTAGGTTACTTAATTGAAAACCCAATCAGAAGGCGACATACTTACATAGATCAGATCTCGGCCGTGAAGTCATTGATGAGATCCTCGCCAGAGGCTCCTACGAAGTAGTTATATTGAGTCGCGGGGTAAGCCACCATGCTTGGTCATGACGCCTTTGATGCTAATTATTATATTGCTTAGGCCCAGGCTGCAGACTTGCCGAAAGGCGTTGCCTGGAGGCAGGTAGACTACGATGATAAATCCGCACTTGTTGATGCAATGAAAGGCGTCGATACGGTGCTCTCCTTTTTGGCAATGTTTGATCAGAATGAAGCCCTTGAACTTCACAAGAAGCTCATCGACGCAGCCATTGAGGCTGGCGTTAGAAGATTTGCCCCCTCGGAGTGGGCTTCGTGAGTGCCTTCACCAAGCCTGTATCTTACGATCGAAATGCTAATAGGAATTGGCTCAGTGCGAGTAATAGTGGGGTTGCTCATTATCAGTACAAGGATGAGGTCCGGAAGTATCTAGAAGAAGTCAACTCGAACCAGCAGGTATGCGTCATAATTCAATTGCTTGTGTTAATTGGACCGTCTAATTCTATTGGCTTAAATAGAAGATCGAGTACTGCCTGTTCCAGCCAGGCATGTTTACAGATTACTTCGGCCACCCCAAAGCAACAACAAAGCATTTCAATACCTTTTATATGTTTGCCGACTTCCAGAATCGCAGGGCCATCGTTCCAGAGGACGTTGATGCTCCAATTACCTTGACTACTCTTCAGGATATGTGCCGACTTGTAGCACAGGCCTTGGAATATGACGGGGTATGGCCCACTGTCGGTGGCATGCAAGGGACGGCATTTACTGTTTCCGAACTTATTGCACTGGGCGAGAAGCTCCGAGGTATGGAAGATACTATCCAAAATGTCGACGCGGTAGTCTTGACATATTTGCTAACATGGTATAAGGCCCGTTTGAAGTTGAAAAGATCTCTAATGAGGATCTGGAGACTCGGAACCTTACAACTTCCTGGCATCCTGTGGTGGAACACCATGCGCTTCCGGACGAGATGAGGGAGCAGGTGTCTAAAGGAATTCTTGTAGAATATATGGCCGCCCTTAAGAGGGGCGTGTGGACTGTATCAGATGAGTGGAACAGGCTCCTCCCTGATTTCGAGTTTACCTCTGCGGAAAGCTACTTGAAGGATATTTGGCTATAAGAGACCGTACAATACATAGCCAGTGCTGGCAGAATAAGTGCCTTGATATAATTGAGTAATTAGTTACTCAGAGCTGCGTGGTTGGAACACTATACGCCAAAGTGGACATAGGGAACCCAGTAAAGTGGCTTGGTATCCTCGTCGCAACCAACAATATCTCTAATCTCAGCAGCCTTTTTTGGCAGAGCAGCATTTATCTCGATGCGACCATCCCGCAGCGCCCTGACAGCGCGATGGAGGCCCCAACAGACGGCCTGGTCTCTCACTCCTTCGTGCTGCATCGTCTCGTAGAGCAGCCTCGCCACATGGACGGAATACCTGTCAGATACTCTCCAGAGCGTTCCAACGACATGCCGGAACCCAGCGAGCTGGAAGGCGTGGGCAAGATGGACTCCCTCGTCGGCGAACCTGTCAGACTCGTTGGCACCCGTGGAACAAGCGGAGAGGTAGGCGAAGAAGGGAGGGTTGTCTTGTAGCCTGTGATCACGAAGTGTGCCCGCCGTCAGTGGGTTCGTCTCCCAGTCCTCGAGAAGCAAGCAGCTTCGCGAAGGGTCCGCCGGATCAGACTGCCCGTGGCCAGCAAAGTGAAATATCTTGCATGTCTTTAGACCCTCGAGGACCTCGTCTCTGCGCCGCGGGGGCATAGTGGCTTCTAGCCCAAGTGAGGGACAGAGTGCTGCCAGCATATCCACCTCGTCAACGGCGAATGGGAGGAGTCCGCCCGCGGATAGGCTGGGTGTTTCGCGCATGGCGATCAGGAGGGCTGAGTCCGGTTCAGCAGTGTCATGACCTCGAATGGTATGTCGGCGTCCCTGTATCAATGCCTTAATGGATGAAGCGTACGTTGACATAACTCTATCCATGACGGTAGCGGTGGACGACGACCCTGTAGTATGGTATCCTGCGGCGTGAAGAGGAAGCCGGCTGAGATATCTCGTGGGAACCCACCACACACGAGGCCAATAACCATCAGAAGGCGGATCCTTAAAGCCAAGGGAGTCTAGGCACGGGCGGCAGATAACATCCCAGAGCCATTCCACCAGTGATTCCATGTTGAAAGAGCTTACTGGACCATGTGAGTGCAGGCCTTGGGCTCGTCTCTGGGCCTCTTCCGACGTGAGATCAGGAAGTTCTACCACTGAAATGCGATCAAGTTGGACAAGAAATGCATCACAGCGATACGAACTCAGATTCACAACGATAATGGGGCCCAAGCTCGCAGCAGCCATCAGCTTATCTGCAGTAGGCGGAAGAAAAAAGCTGTCAAAGCCCGGCTGAGCACGAATCTCGGCAATGAGCTCTGTGAATCTCTGGTCTGCCTCGCGACGTCGTTTCGCTTGCGATTCCAGGGAACTCGCGCCATTGCTTGGGACTGAAAGAGATGGGCTATCCGCCGGCGAATCGAGCTCGTCCCGGAGGGATACGTACTCATCCGCCAAACCAGCATGCCTCTGCTTCAGGTCAGAAATATCACCTCGCATATCCATCAGCAGATTGGTTATGATGCCACGGCCCAGCTCAAGCAGCTTCAGGGCGTGGTAGGCATCCCTGCCTGCGTTCAAGGCGACAGCCGCTGCTGTGGAAGCGAGGCCGACAAAGTTTGCGAGCATGTGCTCCTTGTCGTTATGCGATGAGGACCGCGGACTGACAGCCGGAAGCAGTTCCACAGCCTTCTCAAGCAGCTGGCTTGACTCTTCCCAGTTGGACTGTGAGGCGTAGGTTTCAGCAGCACTCAGCGCCAAACGAATGCGGATAGATGTGGGCGTGCCTGGGCAATCCCAACCCTCCTTGAAGCATGAGAGAGAGCGGGTGAGATCACCTAGCGAACCAGTTCGTTCGTATCGCTTGTCGAGATAGCATCCGAGATTGTTTAGATAACTGGCTCGGTCCATGTGGTCCAGTGGAGTTGCCTCCACTGCCATCTCAGCGACCTCGATGGCACGGTTGAGATCAGCCATTGAGCTGGTTCTGTCAAATCGTCTATCGAGCCATACGCCAAGGGCATCCCAATGGCTCGCTTTAGAAGGGTGGCCTGCAGGAATAGCCTCTCCTGCGGTGCTTTCCACTTCAACAGCGCGATTAAGATCGTCCATCGAGGCTGTCCGATCGAATCGCTTCCCAAGACAGACTCCAAGGGTACCCAAGCAGACTGTCCGCTCGGGGTGATCCGAAGCGGTGACTGCGAGAGCCAGTTCAGCAATTTGTATAGCCCGGTTGAGGTCGTCCATCGAGCCGGCCCGATCAAATCGCCTGCTCAGCCACATGGCAAGGTTGTTTAGACATGCGGTTTGAGAAGGGCTGTGGGGCAACAAGAGTTCTCGCCCAGCATCAGAAACCTCGATGGCGCGGTCGAGATCACTCATTGACCCAGTCAGTTCAAATCGTCTGCCGAGAATCTTCCCGAGATTGATCAGACACATGACTCGCTCAGGGTGCTCAGGCGGCAAAGCCTCGACTGCCATGTCGGTGGCCTCGACAGCACGATCAAGATCGGCTTTTGAGCCAGTTCGATCAGATCGCTCACCAAGCCACAGCCCGAGAGTGTTCAAGTAAGCGGCTCGATGGATGGCATCTTGGCCTGGATCCTCTAGCGATAGCTCAGCAACCGATATCGCACGATCGAGGTCATCTTCAGAATCCGTCTGCTGGTATCGCCTGCCGAGACAATTCCCAAGGATACTTAAGTAGTTAGCCCGCCGAGATGCGTCGTCCGATAAGGCCTCTACAGCCATGTCGGCAGCCCAGACAGCGCGATCCAGATCATCCATCGAACTGATGCTCTCGAATCGTTTACAAAGCCAAATCGCGAGGTTGCCTAAGAAGCGGCCGCGATAAATGTGATCAGGCGGTGTAGCTTCCACTACCATATCGACAAGGTCAATGGCACGATTGAGATCATTAATCGACCCGATCAACCCAAACCGCATACCGAGCCTTGTCGCAAGATTATCCATATAACGCGGCCGATCAGGATGCTGTTGAGGCGTAGAATCGATGGCCGCATCAGCAAATTCAATGGCACGATCAAGGTCTTCCATCGAGCTGCTCAGGGTAAACCTCTCGACGAGGCAGATTCCGAGGTTGTTCAAAAGTATAGCTCGATCAGAGTGGCCCGGCGGGAGGGCTGCCACTGTCCTCTCGGCAGCCTCTATGGCAATGCTGAGAGCATCCATTGGCTGTGCCGAAGTCTTTAAGACGAATTTGAAATTAACGTACCCTTCTATGTACACGTAACAGGACACAGGTCGTTTAGTCTATGAGAGGTTAGGTTGTTGACTAGATCCGGGTGGGGTAGTTGAGTATATTCAGGCTGAGGCTGTTACTCCTTCTTTTTTAAAAATGCCTGAGGCATCTATAAAGTCCTATCAGTTATACCGGTCATTGGCTGAGGAGGCCGAGGAGAGCTGATGAGGAGAAGCTGAAAGGGGCTAATTAACAGCTGACTTGGAGTTGAGCCAGTGAGCGAAAAGGCCGTCGCGCGTGAGTCTTATGGTCAGGCAATCAACCGGCAGTTCAAAACGGAGCTGATAAATGGCACACGAGATAATCAGCGAATGTTGGAAATGATGAAAAGCCAGTAGCTCATTGGCGTCAATGTCTTGTCAAATCCAAAAAGGTATACTGGGCAGCCAAAGCCTGAAAGAAGTACCTTTCCAAGATGATGAGATTGGGGCCAGGGAAGATGATTTGTCCCTGCTTCCAATGCACCAATCGAAACCGTGCGAAGTCTCGGACAGAATGAGATGGCACATTGCTCAAGGGTGCGATAACAACACAAAGGTCCTCAACCGGAGTGAATAAAGACCGACCAACATATAACTCCATAGCTCATTACAATCCAGTATCGAGGCATCTACTTGTAGACTGCAAGAAGCGCAATTCAGACCTTAGGTCATCCGTCTCGAGAGGACTTTGTTACTCACATTAGAGATATGTTTCAACCCCGCAAGGAGCGGTCAAGGCTTCTTCCAAATGCGTCTTACTGCAGCAAATCGCTGACCCAAATGCCAATCGTTCCAATGGTGGCTTATGTATGACACGTTGTTCAATAATCCTAGAGTCACGTAAGGCAGAAGTGCAACCAACAACTTTGATGATTGGCTACACTGATGCACGTATTGAGGGGTAATGATAAGAAGTAACACAATGGCGTGCTTTCAACGCGCTGCCTGATCTCAATAAAACCAGAAGACATTGAACTATTTTCTACATCTCTGTTCCATTCTTATTGCCGAATTGGTCCCTGTTGAACCATGGCCCATAATGATATTGAGCCTGTGGCCAAACTAGGCCTCAGTCTCGCAAGCTCCCTACAAGTACACTCTGAAGCCAACAGAAGAGCCCGACAGAGGCTTCCCAAGCTAATCAATTTGATCAACTCAACGGCCTTGACATTGATAAAAGTTGATGATGTGATTCAAGAAAATGCAGATGCCTTCACAAAGCTATGCCTGGAAGACATCAACAGCCTAGCAGCTACGTGCGAAAAGATCTACATCGGTATTTTGATTATTTTGGTACGGCAGACGGAGAATGTCGTTGGCGACAAGGAGATCAATGAGATCCCACGGGAGGAAACAGGAAAGTATCTACATTGCGTTGCTCACACCAGTGTCTGGCGCTATGAGTCTTGGGAGTTGCTCGAGGTTCAACTCAGGTACTTCCGGCACCGGTTAACGCAGATCAAGTTTGAACTCATGCTACGCTATCTTTTGGGCAGTGTAGCACAGCACCAGATGCGGTAAGCTCGGGTCATCCCACTATGCTGTCTTTTCTGACTTGATGGTTCTACTAGGGCACAGACTCGAGTCCCAGGTAGCTTTGACACCGAGAATACAATCCAACACATGGCAGGGCAAGTGGCCAGCCAACGAGCTAGTCACTACAAATACTGGTCCAAGAAGGTGACCAAATGGACCATCATCGCCCCACCACTACCTTCTAGCAACGTTTCCATCACAGATGTGAACAGCACTTGCACTGTTTCAAGTACACCTACTGTTGCAGTTGACACAAAGGTTGAAGAGATCAAACCTGTTGAAACCACGCCAATCACTCAAACTCCGACGTTAGAGCTGACCAAGGACACTGGGGAATCAGCCGATACCAGTCCGGAGACCACTAGCAAGCCAACGCAAATCGATCAAGAGCCGGCCAAAGAACACAGCTCAGGTCTGATGGTTGCTGCCAGAAACTGGATCAAAAGAAATCTCGTGCCAGGGTTGCACGACGAATGGAAGCATCAAGACCTTGAAGTTTGGCAAATTGATCTTGGCGCGCATTTCAATTCCAACAGCACGCCCAGTAAGACGTTCAAACGGCTTGAACTAGACGACAAACATGTCAGGTCCGCGCTCTTAAAGGCTACCTCCAAGTGCAGGTGGATAAAGCGTGCAGAACTCCTCGAGCAATACGACTCACTCGATCAATGTGTCCGGCAACGAATTGACGAGGCTATCGACGCTGCCAAACAATCGAGCTCCAGGGAACGAACTTGGATCGCCATGTCAATCACCAGTCCTTCATTCAAAATCAGATCCGAGGCTGCTGTTCAGGCTGATGCGTCCATCTCTCTTTTCTTCCGGCTGGGTGATGAGGTAGAGCCCATACACGTTTTTGAGCCACATTCGGGTAGAAAACTCACCTTCCCGTATGCTTCATGCAAGGATCTAGATGTGAGTTAAGGATATAACTAAGCTTCTATCATCTGCTTATTTGGTTGAATTGCAGTTGCTGCGTAAAAGACTCTCTTCCCTCAGCTTGGGATATCCCGCGACATCAATCTTGAAAGACGGAAAGTATATGTTCTGCAACGATGACGGAACCGTAATCTTACATGAAGCGTGGGAATCACTACGCCGTCCCGGCATGACTCTGAATGTTCACAATATTGGTGCCCCAATACCACCAGGCTGGCCAGGATGCGGTCCAAGGACTTTTAATCGTCCGGGTATGATGCCACCTAATATCACTCGTCCTACGATGACTATACCTGGCGGTAACCGTCCTCCAACAAGCACCACTACCTCTGACAGTTCTTCGACACATTCATGTGCTTCTCTGACAATGAAACAAGTTCACAGCGAGATGGAGGAGATGCTTCGGCTTTCCGACTCATGGTCTCCTGACCCGGATACAATGGGCACCAGCCTGGGAAGACTTCTTGGCTTGTGGACAAATGCTCTTGATCCGCATGTCAATGCTACAGAAGATTCAGGTTCAGAGTGGAGTTGTTCGACCGGAGACTCTGACTCTAGCAGCCGCAATATATGTGACTAATGATGAGAACGCATGGCTGATGAAGGAATGTGAAGGCTTGGTTAAATTGAAACACAATGGGTTTATGTATTCTGGCTTCAGGTAATTCTCCTAGTATACTTACTAAATTGGATGACTACTTTTTCATTAAATAAAATTCTCCTCTTGTTGTAACAAGCACGTAGGAAATTACCATAGGAGCGGTCGGCGAATTAATCCACAGTTCGGAACAGAGCTGGAAAATGACGATCCGAAGCAGTTAATTGACGTTGGAGAGGATAACCGGCTTACAGATCGATAATGTTAATGTCTTGTCCCATCTGTCGGCCGATATTTTTGTTGGCCCGGGTTGTGAATTGCTGATATGCATTGAATCATTAGCTTTGGAATCCTGCTATGAGAATTGATTACACTCTTGATGTCTCTTCTAGTCCTCTTGCAGCAAACAGTGAACTCATCTTACAGCCTAATGCAATCAAGAACTTATTGCATAACTGACCTTTCTTTTGTTACAACTTCATGTGCTCTTTACCTGACTTCTGTAAACTCTAACTTTCATCAATCACTCACCTCTGGTATATGAACTGCAGCAAATAGTAGATAGTTCAGGTCTTGGTTGTGAACCGCCGGCAATTGTAGGGCTTAAAGGTACCTGGCTTGGCATAAAAAAGCCATACATTTCTTGCTATATGTTACTTTTCGAAACTTCTGAGTGCGATGGATTCTCTGTTAGGCATAACACAACTCCAACTTTCCAACTATATCTACGTCAAGGCTCCTAAGGTAAGTCTGATAGTTACCGTTCTGCCCTGAGTGATCATTTCCAACGTCGCCCTTAATTCAGCGTCGAACTACCTCTCCATAGACTTTGCCCATTTTTCTTTCAACCTCCGACAGTAGATAGTGAGCAATATAGAGATCCCACTCCCAGGGCACAGAGATGTCGACCCTGCCATGTTGCGCCATCTGGATAGCCGTCTTGCCGCAAGCAATCTCAATCAGGACAATTCCGAGGCTATAGAGGTCAAAGCGGGACTCATATCGAACATTCTGGTTGTCTATGTATAACGGGTGGTGATAGATTGTCACACCAGATTTGTTCTCTACCGGGATAGATAGACTCACCTGTGAGGCTGGGCGAGCAAACTCATAGCCCACGAGATAAAGGTCCCTCGGTTCTGGTCTCCAGACGCCTCTAACATCATTGGGGCGATAGAAGAGGACATTTTGGCTTCGGATTCCCTTATGCAGCTAACCCAGATTGTGAAGCTGTTGGACAGCTCGTGCAAGTGTGGTAGCTAGCGCAAATCGATCACCCAAATACATATGACTGTTAACTGATACACCACCAAGTTCAAAAGGCTTTTTCTTCGTCTTAAGCTCAACCACCTCGTTATTCATCCCAATGAGCTTGGCAAGAGAGATTGGTTCCCTGTATGCAAGAGGAGGAGGAGAGAAGGCAAAGCACACAGGAGTGCCAAGACTGCGTGCTGAAGGTTCGTAGAAGCCAAGGCAATTGAGAGCCCTGAGTCCAGCCGGCTTTGGGGTTTGAGACAGCAACTTGGCCAGTGATCTCATGCTGCTCCTAACAACCCACTCATACTGCCTCTGGTTCATATTGTCGGGGGTGTCTGTTTTGTACAGTTTCCATTCCAGGAGGGCGTCTCGGCCGTTTACAACGGCAGTCCGGGGTAAATCTGCGGTCAGTGTTGAAATGGATGGGTGAAATGCTGCTGTGTCGAGACCCAAATAATCATCAAGTTGTCCCAGGTCTCCCAGATAGTGACTAGTTTGCCCAGCGTGGAGTGACTCATTCTCCCTGTCCTTAGCCTCAAGAACAATTCGCCGCAACCGTACTGCGGCAGCTAGCTCCTGATACTCAGATATATCAGCCCTTGTAAGTGCCATCTCCATCAGCCTCAAGCCCTCGGCGTTGTTGAAATTATCCAATGAGAGAAGCAGCTGACGCTGAACGAGAGCGTCACTTGACTTCCAGAGCCTATTCAGGGCGTCGTTATAGGTTTGGAGCTTCTTCCAGAGTTCAGTTACCGTTTTAGATCCATTTAATGCCCATCCAACTCTCTTCAGGGTCGTTATGAGTGACTCTATTGGAACGGCCCACTCAGGTTTGCCATCTTGACTGCTGTTCGCAATCTTGACGTACTCTTCGAAAGCACCTTGGATCTGACCGAGGAAGTCTATCGTCAACTTGACTAAGGTAGGGTCGCTCGTGGCAACAGTCTTGCCATCCGGCATGGCTTTAGCTTTCCAATTTGACAATACTTTTTACTCAATTGCGAATCGTATACAGAGGTCCTCTCTTTCTTTTTGGTTGTTGGCATAAGTAAAAAAGGCCTCGTAATACTGAACACAAGTGAATACTAAGCCTGGAATGCTCAAGGCCAACCCTGCGTATTCTGTCATGATGTTAGATGAGGTCCACGTTTATTGTACAGATCGAGATGAGGTACATAGGACAGGACTTCAGGCTCAGCCGTCGTATCCATGCACATAACCGGAGACTAGTTCCAGGTGACATCGTCATTCTAAAGATCGCACATGGCTACAAAGACGGTACCTTTCTGGACGCCGGTAAAGTGGGGGCCACTGTTTCTAAACAAATGGATGCCCTCATCCGAGAGATCCGCGTTCTTACGAACCAGCGCGTATCACAATCCGCAGAGATAGTCGACCTCTTGAACATAATATGGGAATACGAACAAAACATTCTTCGACCAGTCCTTGTCATTGAATATGCAGAGTGCGGAACCCTCGACGACTTATCCGATCCGGCCGGACCCAGGATCTCCGAATAAAGGCTGCACTGTGCCATGATGTTGTCACAGGGCTCGCGGTTTTACACCAAGAGGGAATAGTACACGGTGACGTAAAATGTGAAAATGTGGTTGTTTCCGAGGAAAGGGAGGGTTCATTCAAGGCAAAACTAATTGACTTTGGTTTTTGTATCTTCTTCATTGAGCAAGATCCAGGAGTACATATAACGGTTGGAGGGACTCTACCTTTTCAGGTACCTGAAGTCACAAGTCCGGTTGCGAGCGACGCTTTAGTATATACCGACTGTTTCTCTTTTGGAATGCTTGTATGGCAGATTCTACTCGACGGTGTTCATGCAAACGACCTTTTTCGCCAAGAGCCATTTGAATGCCCAGCTAGGTCTTCCTCGGAATCGTCCTGGAAAAGTTATATACAAGCTGCCAAAGAAGATCCAGGATTCATCAGCAACGTCAAGGACAGTGTCTCGCTCTCATTGGGAGAAGTGGACGAGATTGAGGACATAATCCTGCGGTTATACTTCGAGGACATCTTTTACAACGCTCTTGACCCTATCCCTACGAAGCGAAGTCTTGGTCGGATCTTGGCCTGGTGGCGCAAAGAAAATGGGTAAGTTGTGCTGGTTGATACTAAGACTCCATTTAAGAACGATGTGTTAAGACTTCATCATCGCAGTCCAGAGGTTGAATGGTGCTTGCCAGACGGTTCACAACACTCAAAACCTATTCAGGTAAGTTTTTGACTACCTCTTCTTTTATGGGGTAAAACGCTCCTGGTCTAATCCAATCATGAAGCCTACCTTGGCCCTGAACCTCACACAATTTTCACAATCCCCTGCTTCTCTGCAGACACAAATTTTCCGTAATCTAGAGAAAATCTCTCAGGACAGGGAAGACAAGAGGGCAGATGAGGCTTGTTTCCTTCTCGCACAATGTTACTTTAATGGTATCGGTACCGCAGAGTCTTATGAGAAAGGATTCCAATGCCTCTCTACCATATCGTCGACACACGAAGCTGCAGGACTCGCCCTTACGCGTATGCGTGCAAGCAGTCCAAATGTCGAATATTTCAAACCGGTGTCGACACCAGACCCTGCGACGTATCCCGTCCAGGTTCTTGATACGCCGCTTCAACCCCTTGAATTGTTGTGCCAGAACAGCAATTTGTGGCCCAGTTCAGATGAGAGCGAAAACTCGATCTTGCATTAGGCCGCAACCTTTGGATTATCAGAGCACCTGTCTCTATTTCTGGACATCTTCCCAGACCTGGTAGAAGCCCAGAATGAAGTTGGAGAAACTCCTCTTATATGTGCCGCTCGGCACGGTAATAAGACATGCGTGGAGATTCTCGTTAATTCTGGTGCTAGAGCGGGCCATGTGAGTTACGCTGGAGAGACTGCACTGCACTGGCTTGTTTCATTCCCAGATGATGTGATTGAAACAGTTGGAAATCTCCTCTTCAGCTTCGAATCCCTGTCCAGTTCCTCCTTAGTTGAAAAGAGTTACATTCCATCCGTTGCTATTGGCCCAACTCTTGTACCTGGAACCCCTCTTCATAGAGCAGTGGCACTTGGCCGAATGTCTGTTGTGAAGTTTCTTTTTGATCGTGAAGCTGACTGTTATTCCTCTGGAAATGTCAAGTTTGACATGACTGCACTGGAAGGTGCCAGAAGAGCGGATGATTACGAGAGTTTGGGTGCAAGGTTCCCTATCCAGCTAGCCTGTGCATCTCATGATGACCAGATGATAGAACTACTGGTAAGGCATCAATCTGTCAAGCTTCCTTTATGGACGTCTCAGAAAAAGGTCCCTCGAGGAGTCTTTGCTTCCATGCAACTTGATAATGGGGACGGACTAGGATGTCCGAATATACTATCCTCCTCGCTTCTTGGATATGCTTGTGACCCTATTTCCCGTTTCTCCAGAATGTGTATTCATGGAAAGCGGCAGGAGAAAAGTCTTAAACGCACCTTCGAGATTTTATTGTCCATCCCTGGGCTATCCTTGGAGCGGGTCGACTATAAGGGGAGGAGTGCACTGCTCACTGCTTGCATGGCTGGTGATACAGAGGTTGTAGTCCATCTTCTTTCACTTCCCGGATGTTCTTCTACCTTGGAGACATCGTATATGGGCGGATGGGGACTGAATCCCTTGCTTATTGCCGCTGGACAGAACCGTTTCGTTATGACCAAGGCTTTGCTGGATGCGGGCGCAAATGTTCTCGCTAGGCGTTTCAATGGCGATACTGCAATGGTGCTTTGCGCTGCTTCTCTCCTCCCCGATTTACAAGTGCCCAGGCTACTTGTATCACGGCAGCCACAGCTTGCTTCTTTATAGACACAGGGGGACACGCCTTTCTCTGCAGCCGTGCGGAACCATGATTTCGATTGCGCTACGCTTTTACTCGAGCACGGGGCCGACCCAAGCCAGCTTATAGGTCCAGGTGGGATTAGCACAGCTCTTTTCCAGGTTCTGGCGGTGGAATACGACACCACGGCTGTTAAATTCCTCCTTGAGCTTCCCAACATTTCATTCATTGTATCACCTCAGAAGCGCTTCACAGCTCTTCACGCACCAGTACTCGGAATGCTCATGTATAACTACTACGATGAGTTTGTTCTTGATGGTCCAGGGGCAGTATATGACTTTCTACTAAACAAGTGGAATAAGAAAGAACATCTCGAGGCCTGCGAAATACGAGGCTATACTGCCCTTCACTGGGTCTGTCTAGCACGTGATTTAACGTCGATAAAAAAATTGTTACGGGCCATGACCAAGGTTGGTGCAGATGTGAATATCATGACTGGTTTCCTTGGAAGCCCTGTGTGGAAAACTGCCTTGGACGTCATTGATGACCGAAGCTCTGTGCCCAGCGTTGTTTCAAAGAAAGGCCTCACAGCCGTCCAACGTTACAACGAAAATACAGAAAAGATGCGAGAGATGCTAATTGCCAAGGGGGCGAAATCTCGTAGCGAAGTATTGAGGGAGAGACGGGGTGATTTATCATTCTTGGAAAGGGTCAAAGCCATGTCACTGAGTTATAGGCTGACAAAGCCGTTTGCAATATTGGCTGGATTCCTATATCAGGTAGTGATATCAGGAACCAATGTTTACTATGTGTTGTTCAGGGCATGGATGCAGAGTAATCCAGAGGAGGTTTTTTCAAGAGGCGAATAAACACACCAAAGGTAACAGCTAGCAATTCACAGAAACAACCGAAAATGTGGAGTTGCAGGCCAAGAGAAGACAACGTTGAAATGGATAGCGATAGTGTAAACGGTGAAGGTGGACGGGTGTTTTCATAGTAAGCGTTTCCCAGAACGGATTGTGATCCGTTATGTCGACTCAGACGTAGACTACTTTAGAAGAGTTGGATCGTTTGATTTAGAATATTCTTATGACCGATGGTAGTATCAGCTTTCGGAAATTTCACTAGAGGCTGTAAGAAAGGCATGTTGTCGAGATCTCATCTTAATTTAAGATTTACTAGATTTATCAATCTTAACTACCCTAAAACATTTACTTTGGAATCGATTAGTAAAGGTGTACAAGTTAAAAGGTAAAAGAAATATTAAAACAGTCTTCCCGATATCAACTCTAAGGCCATTCCTATTAACCTGAGTTACTTGCATGCTTTATGCATTTGACTCTTGTTTAGGTAGTTTGGAGCTTGACGCGCGATGTCCACCCTGATTCTGACGTCACGCGTTGAATCTTTGTGTTTTTATGAGCCCGACAAGCCTCATCCTCGCGCCTCAACTCTTGTAGCTCAGACAACAATGATTCGTCCGCCTATTTTAAGAGACCCCAGCCACAATACAACGCCTAACGGTATCACCATGCTAAACCCGTTTGACACTGGGCTAAACCTGAAGGGGTATTCGAAACAAGCGGTCCGATATACAGAAAACTGATTGAACAGTCTGTCACTCTTTGTCTGTGGTATAGCTCGTGTTATTGCTATATATATGTCAGCTTACCGGTTTTTATCCAGTGAATTTGCGGCTGTGCTACTGATCGTCACTGTGTGGAACGACCTGAGCTGGCTACGCGCGGCCACAGATCTTTTTATAGAAACATGGTAGGTAATACGAGATAATATCTCCGCCATCACGCAACAAAGAAAAACATTTTATCTTTCTGCAAACCTTCTTCTGCCATCTCAACAGGCCCTTAAACTCAAAAGTTTAATCATTCCCTCTTCGATTCTGTCATTTATTCTTGTAACTTCAGCATGCGCTTCCTTTCCCTAACACCATTCCTCGCCCTGCCCGCTTTGCTGGTCGCAGGCCATCAGCCAAATGACGTACCGCCCGATCCGTCATATTACGATGCACCGACCGCCATAAACCGCGGCCACGAAGCTCCCCTCGATGCGCAGAAGGTTCAGCAAGATCCATGGGAGAATGGTCCGTTAGTGAAGCGATGGCAACAATGGGTCCGGCGACAAGATACGGAATCCTCGGATGACAACAAAACGACGGAGACAAAGTCTGAGACGCAAAAGACCGAAGAGACCACGCAAGACGAGCCGACCACAACGGAAGAAAAGACTACTACAACGGAGGATAAGCCTACGACGACCGATGAGCCCACGTCAACGACCAAAGAGTCTACAACACAAGAAACAACTACCCAAGAGTCCTCATCAACAGTCAAGTCAACCTCGACCGACTCGACCTCCTCAAGCGACTCGACCTCCACATCAAGCAGCAGCATCACAGCCACCGAGCCCGGCGCATCCTGCTACAGCACAACCGTCTCAACCAGCGTCGTATGCTCCATAACAACCGACGGCCGCACCGAAAGCGCCTCATGCATCACCAACCGCATGACGTCCAGCACCTGCGCCCCAGGTCTCTTCTGCACAATCCACCCCGACTCTGGCGCGACAGTCTGCATGGAGCAGCACAACGAAATCGGAACGGAGGGTATTGTTATAGCGACGTTTTTTGGGGCGTGTATTGCGGGCTGCATGGCGGTGTTGGTGGGGATGTGTTTGAGGGATAAGAGGCAGGAGAAGAAGTGGCAGAGTATTCAGCGGGTGAGGACGTTGAAACAGGCGAAGAGGGAGGAGAGGACGAATTTGATGGCTGGTGCGACGCCTTGAAATGCTATGTTAGGGTCGGAGTCTTTCTATTGTTACCTTCATAACTGGAGTTTACGGAGTTGATCGTCAACGGAATAGGCACAAGAATGTTTTCAGGTGTTTTTTTTTTCAGGTCACATGTAATGTATCGAGTAATTTTTAAAGACATAATTCCCTATGTGTGAGTCTACTTCGAACCATAACGAAGGCCGTTTTTCCATATTTGAACTCTTGATGAACCGATAGGCCTACTGTTAGGCTTGCTCCTCCGGCTTCTGCCCAGTAACAACAAACCTACACAACAGTCAGCTCTATCAACCCATATCCTCAAGAATACTTACACCTCCCAATAGGCATGGACTTTCAAATTCCTCATCTCTGCCCTAACCTCCGCAATAAACACCAACATTTCCTCCTGACTCATCCCAAGTCCCTGCCTCAGCAAAAAGCTACTAATTGTCTCAAGATTCCTCTCAATGTTAGCAAGCGTCCAGAGCCCAATCTCTTTGAACTTTGGATTCTTGGGCCAAGTGTTAGTAGGCCATTTGAACGCCTTTCTCGTGACGTTGACGAAGCCTGCCTCTTTAAGACGCTTTTCGTGGTTGACGCCTTCGTCGAAGGGACGGCCGAGAGCTAATGCGCCTTTGGCGGTTAGTTCGTCCCATCGGTGGAGAGGGGAGTCGGGCTTGAGGGTTCCGTCTTCGGATTTGGCGGGGAATACTGGGTCGATGACTTCGAGCCAGCTTCCGGGTTCCAAGTGCCTGGAGGTCGTTAGTAAGAGAAGCGGAGATTGGGAGTTTGGAGTGTTATACTCGTAGCATTGGCGGATTAACTTGTCCCAATCTGCTATGCTGCCGACCAGGAGTCGGACGAAGATGTAGTCGAAGGGCTTAGTCCACGTCCATTCCTTCTCAGCGTCGTCTATCTCAAAGGTGCAGTTCGGTGGAACGCTTGATAACATCAGCTAATTGGCCAGCCTCTTTCGATTGGATACTTACAAATCTGGCTGGATAGGAGCAATATCAATACCAAAGACCTGACTCATTCAGTTATTTCCGCGAAGAAAATTTTATCAATCATATTACCTCGGCATGAGGGTGTTCATCAGCTGCAATGCCAAGGTCAGCTCAGGTAACTCATTCAGCCAGTATTCCTCATACCAAACTCGACTGCCCAAATTCCCGTGCCGGTTCCAACATCAAGGACCCTCTTTGCTGTTTCAGCGTTGGGCGAGAAATATCGCTTGCCGCCGAATGTCAAAAGAAGTTGGCGGTTCTGGAGATCTGTTGCGTCGTCAGCTTCGGATTCCCAGGAGGATGCTGGACGGGTTTACCTAAGCGCTCGGATTCATTCTGGGAGCATGTTAGTGAAGAATTGCATCGGAAAGAATGGGAAGCTGTACCTGATCACTTGGGAGCCAGTATTCTGTAAATGTAAATTAGCTTAAGATGCCTGAAGTAGCCAATCCTTGCTCACTCTCATCTTTATGATATCCCCGACCATTGATCATATGATATTCGTAAATACTAGAGCGCAGAGACGCGGTCGATAACTCATCATCGGTCTTAATATAGTCATTGATTTAGTTACCGTTGTTACCATGATAGGACCTCCGTACTCACAACTCCAAGTGCTGAGTCGTCATCACCCGCTTCCTAGTCATTGACGTTAGTGCTAGCCCGCCGTTCCGTCGTCGCACTTACGAGAAGAGCCTCTCCCGGGCTATCAGGATCTCGAGGAGGTGATTGCTCTGCAGCTGGTGATGAGCTTTTGGACTTGTCATTCGCCATCTTGTCACCTCAGATGTTTGTTGGTGATAGTCATGCAGATAGAGAGGTCGAGTGCAATGTCGAGAACAAGGGCGGGGTCGATGGCCTTTGAGAAATGTTGGGTCTTGGTTGGATCCTGGCACTTTATCCGCCCGTGGTCTGATTTGAGAATGGACCCTGGACTAACGAGGTATTTACGGGCCAGTTCCTTCACAGCACTGCTGTGCCGGAGAGCAGCATGTGTCACTGTATCATGTTTACGTCACGCACTATTGCCGCGCAATTATTGTTCAAAGCTCATCTCTTCCCAAACTTTGCGATTGCGATTAGAGCCAGTCTTTGAAGATAACTCACATGACCAGTGAATAATGCATTGGCGTCTTATGTCGAATACAAGTGAAGGCCTACCCAAAGTTGACAGCTCGTTCTGGGGACGGATGCGAATGGTTGGAACAGGCAGAGTGGTGGATCTCTGATCCTTTCTGCAAGGTTACATCCCCCAGTTGGACGCCTTGGATCCCGTGGGGATGGAAATCCTGCGTCCGCGGGACAGGGTAGGACCAACAGTTGCAAGCGTGAGAAACAAAAACAGGCGGGGTCAAAACATGATACAGTGATCTGATACTTGCGACTCATGATGCTATCAATTATTCAATCGCTGTAAGACCTTTGGTCTAACAAGATTTGTCATCAGATCGATTGCTGCGGTATTCTCATGGTTCTCAGTATATCGATAGGACCTAGTTTATATATATATACCTCAGATTTACTATTTATGCCAGCGATAGATGAATGACTGTCCTACGATACCTCTGTCGATCCTCCCTGCCATCATCTCCATTTCCATATCTCCGTCAATGCCTCTACTCTTCAACCAAGTGTGCCAATGGCTGGAATCTAGAACTCAATAGCGCGCTTGAATGGCTGACCATTGTAATCCTTCTGATCATCAAAGTCCTCAGCATTAACAGCAATGATCTTGACCCCATTCTCATCAAGATAAGGATACTCATTATCCTTCCAAAAGTTCGCGATAGCATTACCCTTGATCATAATCACATACGCCGTTCCACTAGACTCCCTAGCAAGAGCCTCTCCCATGCGAGGAAACAGCTTATCCTGCTCAGGCCCCTCGCCGCATTCCTCAATCCAGTCGAGGTACTTGTTATTGTCAAACACTTTGCCCCAGTAGTTGCCGTTTGTGACCTTTTGCTCGGCGAAGGCTTTGGCCTGCTCCTGCTTGGCACCGGCGGTGTAGAAGATTGTGTTTTCGCCGACGTTGGCGTTGTCGCGGATCCATTGCCGGATGGTGTCGACGGAGGGACAGTCTCGGCGGTGGAGGGTGTTTGCTGGGGCTGCCAGAACAATGGCTGGAGTGATGAAGGCAAGGCCAATTGAGATGATGTTTGAGAGTCTCATGTTGAATGGCTTGGGAGTTGGGGCTTGGTAAAGTTGGTGTTTTGATATGGAAGGGAGTGAAGAGAGAGGCTATGATACTGTTGGAATGCTGCCTTGATGTGATAGAGTTCGAATAGAGCAAACTGTAACCGTCTTTATACCATTGTCAAGGACCGCACCTGGAAACCGGGCAGACATCACGGGGTCTTGTTTGTTTCTCGCTCAGCGTTGGAGTATCGCGCCAAGGTATCACACCGAGCTCTTTCGCATCCTTTCATGCCCCCAGTTTGTCATCGGGCTCCATATCAGTCTGACCGCAGTGTACTCAAAAGTTCCTTTCCCAAGATCGAGATCGTTGCCAATGAACTCGTTCGCCGTCTGAGACAGATACCATCACAATCACTATCACGCTCACGAGAGTATAGATCAACATAATCGTCAAGATGTCAGCCTCGGAATGCCAAGTCGGTGGAATAATCACGGATGCAAGGAGCAAGCCAAACGGAAGACTAATTTAGCACCCGAAGGATCGATGTCAGCTCAGCTATGCAGATCTCTCCCGTGCCGCCCCTCGATGGTGGGGTCACAGCCTCGATGCCTCGCCGTGAATGACGTCTTTCCTAGGCAATCGATTACTGGCGATCAGGAATCTCACGTGAGAAGTGTACAGCCTCATGTGATGCAGGACGGGATGTTGCCACGTATTGACAAACGAAAATACACGTCGATCATAAAACCTTCCGAAGGATGAGGACGGCAGAAAGCATACTCAGACCTTGCATCTCATCAGAATTTATACCTTTACAACGCAAATATGACAGACTCGTTCAAAGATCAGCTCATCGCTCTGGCTTCAGCCGGAGATACCAAAGAAATGAGAACCCTCATCTCATCCACCAAAGAAACTCCATCGAAAGAAACTATCCAAGAGGTGCTCACAACAGCTATACGAAATTGTCAGTTCGATGCAGCCGGCTTCCTCCTGTCAAGGTACCGCTCGGTCCCTCTCAACGAGGAAATTGTCCGAGCAGGTATCAACACGGGCTCAATCCCGCTTATGCAGGCCCTGATCACCAAGGATCCATCTGTGATCAACATGCAGTTCGACATGCGGGGAACACCTCTTATCGTTGCCTGCATGGGTCGACAGCACGTTGATTTTCTACGCTTTCTTCTTGAGGCTGGCGCGGATCCTAACCAGGAGCCTGATGCAGCTGCGTATCCGCTTGCTTTGGTTACAGGGCTGTACAAGGATACTGCTGCGGTTGACCTGTTGTTGAAGTATGGTGCCAAGATTGAGGGTTCAGGTGCACTTGCTGCTGCGGCGAGGCGGGGTAATGAGGTTATGATGCGGTATCTACTGGAGAAGGGGGCTCGGCCTGAGAGCGATGCCACTTCTATTGGAACTGATGCATCACCTCTTCGCGTGGCTGTCAGGGCGGGGCATGTCGGTATAGTTAGAATCTTGATGCAACATGGAGATGACCCTAGTGCTGCTGACGGTACTGGTACTTCAGCTATTGAGCTTGCTAAGCAACTGCAGGAGGAGGGAAAGGCTACGTCAGAGATGTTGGAGGTTCTGGAGGGCAAGTAGAACGTTTCAGCCGTCAATAGACTAGTCAGAAATACGTACGCGATCCAAAACGAACATATCGTCCAATTCCTATCATTACTTTCGTAATTGCCTTATTCCACCCATGAGTTAGAGATATGACGAACGTCATACTGATGTCTGCACAGCCTGATGGTTTTCAGCTGTAAGCGCCAAGAAAACATTTGATCCATTCACGTTCGTATGCTGACATGCAGGTCTCAAATGAGTCATGTGTCCATATGTTCATGACTCGGAACTCCTTAAGGATCGGGATGGAAGTCTGCAAAGAAACGCATCAAAATCTCACTCCCGACAAAAGTCCATTGCATACCTGATTTAGATGAGGCTATACGCTTACCAGTGGAGACAAGGCACCAGCGTCCCATTGGCGTAACGGCTGGCAAGGCGTACAGCCCACCCGATATGCAGACGATCGGCGTATTACGCGCCAAAGGATTACGCCGGAGTATTTGTTACGCCTACTGTAGCGGGCCGATCCATCTCCAATGTGACTAAACTTTAACCCCACGGCGCTCATGGCCGATGAACTTTTGAACTACGCTAGACCCCACGTGGTGATCAGACGTCTCAACGTCACAGCTGATCCTTCTTCTGAGCCGTTGTAAGACATGTGGGTGGGTTGTTGGGGGCTAGAAGTCTGCTTCAGCCTTCGGCATCGTGCGATTGAGTATCAAGGCTGACGATGAATGACACGATGATTGCACTCGATGGATCTGACCGGAGTGATCATTGTGTCTCCTACAGAAAACGGCTTTTGCTGCCTTTGTAACCAGGCGTTTGTATGATGATCAATTGCATCATCTGACAAATGTACGTAGGGAAAGAATGAGGACGATGGAAGTAAGTGGGCAGTATATAGAGATTAGACTGTCTTCAACTAGTAGAGTATAGAGACATCACAAACAAAGCAGCTTACCCGCATACCTTCAGAGACACAAGTTTCATACCTTACACACCGTACACTATACTCTACAGAGTGCACACAATCATACAACACCGGAGCAAACACGACAGCCGAACGCTCATCAACTTTATCACCATCAAATCTCACCAACAATTCAATATGAAGTTCACAACCATCCTCTCCATTACCTCCCTCCTCAGCCTCGGCCAATCCGCCGCCATTCACATGAGCCGCAACCCCTCCTCTTCCATCTCAACCCGCCAAGACCCAGCATGGTCTTTCAGCGTCTATCAAAGCAGCGAGAGATGCACCGGTGCCCGCGACACCTACAGCGGGGACGGAACCCAAGAGTGTACTCAAGGAATCCGCAATGGTTCCTTCGGTTCTTACACGACTGGAGAGATCAGCGACAAGTGCTCCGTGTATATCTACAATAATGATAACTGTGATGACGGTGGTATTATTGATATCTTGACGAGTGCGGATCCGGAGGGTTGTTTGCAGCCTCAGCTTGAAGTCACTGGTGTGGCGAGCTTCAGAGCGCAGTGCGGTTGATGTTTTGGTACATACATTAATTAGGTCTTATATTATACTTAAGATTTATTCCAGTTGTCCCTCTGTCTTATCTTATCTCGTGTCACCGGAAAAGCATGGGTACTCAGTAGAGACTGTAAGCTTTATTTATAGTTTAATTGGCTGAATTATTCCCAACATAAGCGAAAACAGAGAATACTGATATAGGTTAACATTTCGACCTGGCTTGTGACCAGGCATTTGCTGCTTCTTGGGAATACTGCATTTCTGGTATGCAATACTATGGAGTGGATACAATGAGATTGGAGGCAATTGGACCAGCTTCTACTTAATAGAGTGGGATGGAGGGACTTGGATGTTTATTCTTGGGCCGGATGATCCTGGACAATCTAAGTTTCCCTATTAGAACTCGGAGGCTATCAGTATGGATGCTAGAGTAGTGACTTAGTTATACTATTTTGCATTTGAAATTTCAGTCTCAGAAATCATTAACCTTTCTACTGATACCTGAATAAGTAATAGAAGTCTTATTAAGAGCGACTACTATATACTTTAAATCCTTACAGATTTAGGGTTTCCAAATTTCCTTTACTAGTCCAGCTTAGCTAAAAGCTACCTCCTAAGCACTAACCATTCCTTAAGAGTAGTTATATGCAGTTACTATAGTATGTAAGTATATTTCTATAAATAAATAAGAGGCCAACAATACCTAATAGCTACAAGTTCTTTGGCATTGTTTGCCATTAACAACCTCCACGCAGATTCCGTAGTAACAGACTTGGGAAGAAGGGCAAGGCTTGGAGTTGTCGCAGAAGACCTTGCCACTACAATAATCTGCATACTTATACGCGACACAGTTGTAGTCTGGTGACTGCCAATCCGCAAGGTTGGCACAGAAGTAGCTCTTGGAGCCTCGTGTATGGCCCCAGTCGGTGTACGGATTGCAGGTGGTGTCTTCAGTGCGGGGACTAACCGCCGCTGAGCCAACGACAAGACCAGATGCAAGGGCCAGGAAGACAGGGAGAAACTTCATCTTGAAATAGATTGAGTAGTGACTTTGAAAAGATCACAGAAGAAGTCCGGCGTTCTTGGCCAGGGGATGGACTGATGATCAGTGAGCAGCCTACTTTGGGACCAAGTCATATGGGACAAAGGCGATATTTATACATGGTCTCTCTCGCACTACACAAGGTGATTCCAAGCTCTAGTTGTTGAATGCAAGGTCTCGAACTGGTCTGCTGACAGACTATTGAAAGTGGCGTCATTAGCTATTAATGAAATATAGTAGATATCGGTTTGTGGCTTTAGAGAGGTCATAGCTGTTTAAGTCATGGAATAAGCACCTATCAGCCACCGCAGGTGTGGAGTGTGCTCTCTCTTTGGCTACGGCCAGTATCTGGACAGTATCTTTTTGTCATGTTGTTCAAGGCATTGCTGGGAGTTGGGTAGTGAATTCACTACGGACCAGAAGTTCCCATATTTATTACGGACTCATTCTCATCGCGGCAGTTATACCAAGGATTAATGAGCTTGTTTTATCTCGTGTCACGGCCTGGGCTATATAGCGGAATGCTATATAAGGTAGCTGCTGCACCTGGTTGATTACTGCAATTGCAATCATTCCCAATCTACTACTCTATAGGGTATCACTTAAAGGTGCCCCTGATATTAGTAGTGGAGGTCCTCTCTTAATTTGCATATAAGGCGCCGCCACAGGCCGTTCTCGCCCATTCCCAATTTGAAAGTTTTCAGTAAGGCTAAAATGATTAAGGATAAACTAAAAGTTACTATATAATATCGCTATAAGCCGCTTAATCTAGTAAGTCTAAGAGCTAGTCTTCTTACTAGAAAACGAAATCCATCTCCATATTACAGCCCCTAAGGATCTGGAAAGTCTTTAGTGGTACAGCTGCTTTAAGGTATAGCGATATTATCAAGTAAAAAGAACCAACCTCTTGAGAGGTTTATCCATCTAAGATTAATAACGGCCTTTTATAAGCTCTTATTCATTGAGAGAATTAATAAGACTTCTATTCCCATTATAATAAGGTACGGAGGGAAGTGGCGAAAATTGCCCTTCTAGACCCTTGCTAGTTGAAAGCCTGCGAGTGTGCCGCTAAGAGTAGGGCTAAGGATAGGACTAAGTTGTAGCCCGATGGAAAGGTAAGGTAAGTAAGAATTTCTTTTAAGCATAGATATTATTAGTATGTCACTGGCGCACTAATCTACAGTATAATCGATCCTAGACGAATCCTAAGTAAGGTGTCGTAATGTTGACGAAGGCAGTGAATCGCGGCATCTTCTTAGTACACGTGCCGTCCTAAAACTGGCGCTACCTTGGCACGGAGGTTTCCGTCAACGCATTATGAGGGGCATATCTCCGTGAGACTACGGAGACTTGTGGATTCCGTCCCTCCTCTTTAAGTGTAAATCAGAGCGTAGATATCCTATCGATGGGCTTAAGTATTACACGCGATTGATTCATCAGCTCGAGGGACAGGACCCACAAGTCTCCGTGGTCTCACGGAGATGAACTTACACCGCCTTAAGTGTGATGAAAGGTGGCAGCGGTATAGTAAGATTATTCTCTATATCTCCATAGAGGGGATTTTCCTCTTATCTCTGTTTTTATTTTCTTTTATGGCTATATCCCTCTTTCTCTCCCTTTATAGCTAATATATACAATAAG